>CATQJA010002613.1:130000-282500 GCA_958295435.1 Mesorhabditis spiculigera | reverse complement strand
TATATTATTCTTTAACAACATTAATCACATAAATTTATGTTTTTTAATGTATTTTATAACTATCTAGCAATCAAAATTTACTAGGAACATGAGAAAAATTTCATACATTTTGTACTATTAACCTGTAGGTATCAGCGGAAAATAAAAATTTACGCTACCCCGTTAAAAGTACAGCACCGTAATTTTCTCAACCCTTTTACCTCCAAATCATACTTTAAGGTGTATTTAAACGATGCTCGTGTTTCGTGACTATAGTAATTACGGATCAATCCATCCCTCGAACAATTGTCGACAGTAATTTCATTGGCACAAGCCAGAAGGGTGAAACATATTATTCCGAGAGAGGGTCGCGTTGCGAAACGAATGTTTTGACCTTGGTATTGGTTGAGCGATCGCATGGTGCCATTAATGTGTAGGTCGCAATGTTGGTTTTGCTTCCAGGTTGTCAAGGAAAAACGACTCGACGACTTTGTCAAGATCGCCCTGAAGTCGTTGAAGGTTGGCGGCACGTGCATCGTGCGAGAGGATCTTTGTAAGTAATATTTAGTCCTGCATATTAAATTTAATCAGTTTACACTTTTTAACAAGATACATATCGCTAACAATTTTAATGAATTCTAAATTTTGACTTTTTAAACTATGCATTTGCCTGTCAAACTGTGGCTATCACAAAAATATATGTTTTCTTGTAATTATGAAAACAGCGTCATCAAAAAAAAGAAGAACTGGAACAGAGGCTTGTTCGAAGTGGTTGGATCGTGCGCAGCGGTTTTTTTTACGGCTGCTAAAATCAGCAAAATAAGGGAACACCGGAAAAATCCTGTTTCATTAAAACTAAGTTACCGTATTGGTTTTTTTGCAACAATAAATCAGGTCGTCATTGTCGTTAAATCGTCGTTAAAAATCCGGGCGAAACCCATAGCGATAACTTGGAGTGTCCAGAACGATTTGCTATCAGTATATCGGAAGTTTCGAATTATTATTTCGTCGAAATGTCATGTTGTCGAAATTTCATTTTGTCTAACTTTATTATGTCAAAATTTACTTTGTCGATGTAGCATTTTGTCGAAAAGCGCATGATTTTGTCGAAACTTGATTTTTTTTTTTGGAAATTTCGATGCACGAAAATTTCAATTTGCGCGATGTTCGAGATAAATAATCGACGCTAAAAAGACGTTTAAATTTCGACAAAGTGAAATTTCAACAAAATTATTTTCGACAAAATCATTTTCGGGGAGATGAAGGTTGGTAGGGTCCGATTTTTTCTTGGATCATTCTCCTAGTCCGTCGAATTGCCGATAATTCCTCGAAACCACAAAATATATTCAAACTCTAATTTGTCAAATTTAGCTGCCACCGCCGAGGGAAAAGACGTCGCTTCACTGACCGATTTCTTCGACGTCTACCGCCACGATGAAAATGGCACCCATTACGGCTTCGAATTCTACGCATGCCAACCCGTCGTCGCCAGTATTGCGGTATGTTTATCAGTGTTTTGTCGCTTAGAATTTCTATGGTAATTTTTGCTTTAAAGGGACGGGCAATTATTCTCCGTCCTAATGCGCAATTGGCAAAAACCCACCGCCTTGCCTTTCCCAGCCATTTAAACATACGCTTTGATCGTGAAAAATTAGAATGTTTCTTGAATCAGCTAATTTTGAATATGTTTTTGCTGTTTTGATTTAGATCAATTTCAAATTCAGTCGAGTTTTTGATGCATTGAAAAATTTATCAAACGTTTCAGGTGAAATCGAACTATTTTGATCTGTTCTGGACGCTGACGAAGAAGGAGTTTGCGCCCGTTAAGGTAAGAATTATTGCAACCGTTAATTGGTATAATTTAGTCAAAGTTGGTTCTGGATTTTCTTAAAACAGGATTTCGGCAAATAAAATAATTGCCAAAAACGCGTAACTAGTAATTTCGCAGAC
Source organism: Mesorhabditis spiculigera (assembly GCA_958295435.1). NCBI lineage: Eukaryota > Metazoa > Nematoda > Chromadorea > Rhabditida > Rhabditidae > Mesorhabditis > Mesorhabditis spiculigera. The sequence goes on along the minus strand of CATQJA010002613.1, from coordinate 280,571 downwards.
ATTTAAGCAAATCAATTAATGGAAGGAAACTTAATTGTTTTTGGAGCATAGTCGAAACATATTTTTATGAGCAGTGATTGATGTAACCTGTTATTTTTATATTTGTTTTAGGCGCTTACTAGCCACTTAAAATTAAAAATCAAAATAATTATTTTATTAAAACAATAATGTTTAATTAAGGGAGATATGCTGACGTTCCGCGATTTCCTCGACAAGACCCAGTACACAAATGATGGCATCGGGGCCTACGAATACATTTTTGGAGCCGAATTCATCTCGCCGGGTTGGTTGAATCTAGCCTGAATTACCGAAAATAGAAAATATTTATAACTAGGGCTTTTGTAACTTAAAATCCTTCCCAAAGTTCGTTTCTAGAAATTTTGAATTCAAAAAAATAAGGTTTTGAATTTAACTTAATGTGACAAAAAATCATGACGGCTAATTAGGCTCACACACCTCTACAACCACCGTCATTTTTGTAAAACACTTAATTTCGCGGCCGTCTGGCTTACCTATATAAATTCGATTAATCGATTGATTACATTAAGGGCTACGTTTTCAGCTGCAAGCTATAAGGATTAGATACCCTAGATTTTTTTGTATACAGCGTAAACCATCCATATATCATTTCACAGCAAAAAAACCTGCTTTCGGATTTTTTGGGGATTTCACCTGCAATGTAAATGTGGATAAAAAAATCTGCAAGTTACTAATTCCGCCAGGAATTTTTTTCCATCTACCAATTTGTAACGACAAAGTTCCCCAAAACTTAAGCCTTTTAATTATTTAAATTGAAAATCGAGTACCATTAGCTCGATTTATTATTATTCATCCTGGCTGTTCATTGGCACATTTAAATGCTTAGATCTTATAGTTTGCGATTTATCGGGTTTGAACGAAATTAAACCGTTAAATAAGATACACAATTGGTTGTTTTGCAATGAGTATTTAAATAGAATATTGCAGGTTTTAGAAACGCTCCTGCAAGATTCAATGTTTTACAAAAAAAATCTATTTCTTTGCCCTTCAGCTGTATTAGTGTCTTGCGCGGTATAATGGCCTGTTCCTCTCGAAAATCCTTAAAGATTCCCTGTTTAGAATTTGTTCAGAAATTTCTAAATTTAAATTTTTTCTTTAAAAATTTAAATTCGCTGATAGTTGTAAATTTTGTTTAGCATGCACTATGCAATACTTTTCCAGGCGGCTGGGACGAGAACCTGCGCGTGCTGAAGCGGTTCGGCTCATTGAAGCCCGGCCAAAAAATGCTGGACATTGGCGTCGGGATTGGCGGTGGGGCCAGGCAGGCTGCTTCGGTACGTTTTTTCATGTTTTTTTTTTGCTTAAAGGGGCTCAGAAGTCAAAATTCGTGCGTGCGGAGATTGAACCTACGGGTCAAAAAACGAAAGGGTCACCGCCGAGAAGTGCCAAAAAAGTTAATTGATCGCGAAAAAAAGCAAAATGTTTGAGAAAAACCGAATACTTTTTGGGGGGAAAACGACATTTTGAGTGCGCGGCGATTACATGTCGTAATGCTTTGTAAGGCACCCAATCTCTCGATCTCGGTGATTCTCTGGTCAATTTTCATAATTTAAAAGTCTGGAATGATCAAAATTCGTTGAGGATTCCAAAAATAGTATCAGAATTTTTAAATTCAAGCGTTTTCGCTTCCAAACAAGGCAAAAGATCATGCGGCGCGGGCGCGTTGCGGCCGCATCTGGCTATTTGCCAGGAATCCCAGCAGGGGGCCGTGGACCAGATTTCGGAGTCCCTTTAAAAAAATTGTTTTAAATGCTCCAAAACGTTCAAGGAATAGTCACGTAGTAGAATTTTGGGGCTATAATGATTCTGAAACATCGAAACTCGTAAATTTTTTTATTTTAAGCAGTGTGTCACCAAGCCGGGGTTTTCAACCTTTTCCATTTTAGGAATTCGGCCTCGAGGTGACCGGGATGGATCTGTCGACCAATATGCTGGTGATCGCCCTCGAGAGAAATCACAAGGATCGGGATACGCGTGTCAAGTGAGCAGAATTTTAAAGGGACCGGACAGGCATCAGAAAAAAGGAGAAAAAGCAGCAAGTGACCCAACCCCGTGTCGGCATTTTACCAAAAAAAGTACTAGAACGTTGTATGGTTTGCAACTATCACTAAACATACAAGTTTTTTTTTATCTGACTGCGCTGACACTGGCTGGCACCACCCACTGACTACAACTTCATAAGTTTCATTCACGCAATCGTTGAAACATGGATTTTTATTCCAACCAACGAGTTTTACTTTGCCAATCTACAACTGGCTTCAAAGCCAAAAATAAAATCTAGCATGTAAAGACTGTAGAAAATTGTTACAATTCTACAATTGTTCAAATATTTCGGTCAATTCTTAGTCTCTTCCTGTGCATTACCTAGGCGGTAAATCGCGCCTATACAAGCTTCAACGAAACACAATTTTTTAGAAATCCTCGCCTTGCTAAATTAGTTGATTTAAGAAGCCCACGATGCGGGATTTGCCTGAAACATTTTGAGGCAAATGCCTATAATAGGGTTCTTTCAACCGGTCGATATTTACATGCGCAAAAACTTTGAAGATGCTGAAATGCCGACATTATGAAATTTCGACGTTGTGATTTTCGGCATGATAGCACAATTAGATGTTTTCAAATTCAAAACGATGAATCGAATTGTAAAACCACCAATTTTAGATACATGATCGGTGACGCGATGCAATACGAATTCCCGGAGAATCACTTTGACGTCATCTTCAGCCGTGATTGCGTCCAACACATCGAAGATATTCCCGGCCTCTTCAAGCGCATTATGGTAATTTAACTATTTTACGTTTTTCCTTTTCTGTCGATTTTATTGAGGTCTCAATTCGATAGCGCTAAATTTTCTCTAAAAGCTCTATATTTTAGAATCGGAATAAACGTTCGATTTTCTCCAAATATTCTCTGGTCGAAAATTCGTGACCTGCCAGTTTTTTAAAATATCTAAAGCTATTTTTATTTTCATGAAAAGCTGTTTTGTTCAAAAAATATTGTAATTTTATTAAGTTCTGCCACACTTAAAAAATCCATAGTAAACAAAAATCACCGATTTTCCTATGGCCCTACATGAAATACATTTTTTTTAGAAATGGCTCAAGCCCGGCGGCCAGGTGCTGATCACGATGTATGGCCGCGGTGCCGGCGAGCAGTCCGAGCAGTTCAAGGTAAGCTTAATATTAATATTAACGCATCGTAATGGCATTATCTTACTGTGCATCGGTATGGTAATTTCTCAAATCCAAACCGCGTTTTTTTATGTGTTTCGGATTTTCGTGAAGAGGAAAAAGCAATCGAGGCGATAATAGACATTGGAAAATCGTCTTTATCATTCTGTGTGCCGTGGCATAGCGTAGCCTAGCGGATCGCATCGTAACGTGGGTTATGGTAGCGGATATAGTACTGTAGCGTAGCGAATAGTTACGTCACTGATAAGGTACGGTATCTGCGTCATCTTCAAAAAATATTGTACTGTAAAGTAAAGTATCTTCTCGCATTGTGGATCTTAGCGCGTCGTAGCGTATTGTCCCGAAGTGCATCACAAGTTTTTTTGTACGCTTCGCCCCGTAGGGAAGGGTAGCGTAAATATCTGGAATGGTATATTAAAATATGTATAAAGAGTAAAAAGTATCGTAGGGTAACGTAGCGTATTGTAACGTAAGTCTTTGCGTTCGTAGGTATACTATCGAAGCGTAGCCTAGCGTATTTATCTCGTCCCCAATGCGTGCCTATTAGGGATCCGACTGACCCCACGTTGATTCGAAAAATCATAACACATTTTTTTAAACGGCTGGATTTACAGCCGCAATCCGAAACCCAGTCTTAATAAAATTTTAAGGTCTAAAAGTCTTAAAACAAAGTTTTTATTTATACTTAAATTTAAGCTCACTTACGAACCGGTTAAGACAATTTATTTTCTAGGAATACGTCAAACAGCGAGCCTACTTCTTGAGAAATCGTGACGAGATTCGCAAGGTAATTTTCAAAAATTGGAACATTCCATTTTCCAAAAATCCAGATGGCTGTTGACGCTGGCTTTGCCGACGTGAAAGTCGACGATATGACATATCGATTCAAGGAAATACTGCAAGCCGAGAAGCAGCGATTGGAGGATGAGAAGACCGACTTTTTGCGCGTAAGAAATTCGTTACTCACGAATAGACCAAAAAGGAATGTTCCAAAAAAATTCAAAAATGCTAAATTCTGTCCGGGTGCAATGGTATCCTGTCAAACCTTGAAAACCGTAAACTTTCGATGCCAAGATTTTCTTGAAACAATGTTTCGGCAAAAATACATAAACCAAAAATTTTTCATACGGTAGTTTTTTGCATCGTAACATTTTATTTTATTTGTGCATGACGCATAACATTCATAGGCGCTGAACCCGCTTACGCAATATTATCGATTTAATCAGCTCTATAAATTCAGTTATGTTTTATCAACTTACAGTATTAAAACCAAGGAACCGGACAATTTCTCGACAATTTTTACATTATAATCACCCATCAAAATTCTCCCACTTGCTTTGATTTTTTGAAACATTCTTTATGAGCATTCACCTCAAAAAAGATCTACTAGCAATTATCTGTTAGTGATTAAATTAGGAGAACATTGAAAATTCGACATTTCGAGGAAATATTACCCTTCAGTTTTTGCGTCCATCTCGTTGCATCCACGAAACATTCTTTCTTCGCTGAACTTTTCCAAAAATTAGTATTTCATGCTTTTGCATTATCGGGGGGCGGGCTCCGGAAAACGAATTTTTTTAGTCAGCCCAGAAATACCTTGTAACGCGCAATTTTTTAAAGTATACTTTTAATCGTGTTTTCAGTAAAATATGAAATCGGTTTCGAAATTCAATTCAAAGAAAACTTAACTTTCTAAAAAATCCAGCTGGTTTTGAAAATGCGCAACTTCGCTCGAAAATCGACGATTTAATGTAGGTTTTATAAAAAATGCAAATTTTTACGTTTGGACGTAGTAAAAGGTTTAGAAACAGTTGCGCTATTTATATTTCAAGAATTGGATATTTGAGAAAAGTTGGTTAGACGGCGATTCCAAAAAACTTCAGTTAATTTTTGCAAAAATTTCTTCGCCACTAGAATAAGATAAACGATTTCTTGAAAATAACCGTATCCTCTCCCAACATACAAATTTTTCAGAAATTCACCCAAAAGGAGTACGACTCGCTGACGTCTGGGTGGAACAACAAACTCGGCTACATCGCCGCCGACAATCACAACTGGAACTATTTCCTCGCCACGAAACCCCTTCACAAATAATATGCATACATTTTGAATATATAAATTAGGAAATTGTGATGTTTTTGTCGATTTTCTTATCCCACCCATTACTTGCATTCCGTTGATTTCGAAATTATCGATTTTTCTTGTGTGTTTCACTTATGCTTAAAAAGTGATTTGAGTGAGGATTTAATAAAATTGCGTTGTGCTTCCAATACAAAATTTCCGACTTTTTTGATAAGCGGCAAGTGACATGGGATTATTCAGCAAGCGAAGCTTTTTTGCACAAGACCACACGAAACATTAAATTCAAAAGATACCTTTTTATCTTTATTTTTTTTATTTTTTTAACTTTTAACAACCTTTTTTTAACTTTGCAGTTAATCATATTACAAAAAAAAAGATGTAATAAAAATGCGGCACATTTATTGATACAATAAAAATACAAAATTAACCGTAGAATCGTTAGCGTTCGTTTAACCCGCGACGACTGCATTTTTGCCTAATTTTTTATTTTTAACGTTCCTTGAAACATTTTTTTAGGCTTTGTTTTGATGCGGGTTTTCAGAATCGCCACAAATCTGATTTTAATTCAATATTAGTAACTTTAAGATTCATGGTATTATTTATTCAATTAAAGTAGATTAAATAGGTAGAATAAGCCAGTGTTTTGTTTGCCTCTCCGGCAGAGCGGTACGCATAAGAAACGAGCAGTGAACGAACGAAGAAACGTTACTGACAAATCACCGGTTTTGGAACCTTTTTCTTGATGGGATTTACCATTCGCCTCGGAATTACATGTATAGGGATTCGTAGCATACAAACATAGCATCAAACATCCATTTTCAAGCCTTGATTTGGCGTCGTCAGCTATGGATGGATCAAGAACAACATTTTATACAAAGAAAAACATTGTAAGGATAATAAAACAAAATAGAATAAAAAACGACATAAGAACGATATTTAAAACAGCTTCGTTTATAAAAATCTCATGGCGACCAAATTTTACCGTTACCGGTTTACGAAACACATTTTCTTGGAAACAGCTTTTAGAATTTTTTCAGTAAGACGCTATAAAGGAATTGGGATTGTTTTGATACATCAAATGTGTTTTTAAAAATAACACGAAAATTCCGATTTAAAATACTACCCCCCCCCCCCCCGCTAACAGCCCATTACCAAATTTCTTAAGCCTTCCATTAAAGCGGTAGCTGTATCGTGGTGCCTCCCAAATTCTTCCATCCCCGTGTACCGTCAACAGTATTCGGGTGTATGTCCCGATGTCTGTTTGTTTGTTTATTTATGCCCTGAGGGCATCCCTCCTCCTTCCACTTGCTACACTACACGCCAGCTCATAAGCGGCTCTCCTTATGTCCTCCCCGACCATCCCCCATCCCCTGTTTTGTGTACAATGGAGTACTGTGTACGGTTCAGCAGGCTTTGAAACAATAGAATTAAATCGGTCGTAGCTCAGCGAAATTCGTCTTGCTGGAAAATTTTTTAGGATGTAACTTGGTGAAACATTGTTTCATTTTTCTTAATCATTGATTTTATGTAATTTTTATTTATCGGCGCAAACTTTAGAATTAAATAGCTGCAGGCGGTCCGTTTCACAAGATTATAATTAGATTAATTGAGCTTTACTAGGCGTTCGAATTAATCCAATTATCAAACCGATCCCCACGATAAAAATCCTACCCGTGAACCTACCCCCAAAAAAAAGCGTTTCTGATTTTACCGGCCTCGCCTGCCGGCTGTGGCCTATAACCTGGACTTTTTCTGTGGCTGGGGGTCAATTAAGAAGGGCAGATTATGGATGAGTGGTGGGGGCTATATAATGACTGGCCATTTCTCATCCTCCGTTAGGACCCTTCCACCCTACTTTTCCAACTCCCATTAACCCACGGGAGGCCCCGAAAGCTAGAGCAGCAAATGGACTGACTGTAAACTGAACTCAGAGGTTCTGGGAATTAAAAAATATAAAAATTATGCTTGGGAATTTTTTGACCATTTGCTATGTAATTGTTGGAGTTTTGAAGCTTTTTTTGTGAAAAAGTGAAACATTTTTTGCTCTGTCTCTCTGTCTCACTGTCTCACTCTTCCTCGCTTTCTCTCTCTCTCCCCCTCTCTCTCTATCTATCTCTCACTCTTTCTCTCTCTCTCTCTCACTCTCTCTCGCTCTCTTTTCCAATACGTTTCTCCCCGTGTTCACGGTATCATAAAATGCACTAATTTTAAGCCGTCATTTTTACGTGAGCCGCCTTTTTTGATCTTTTCAAAACTCAGGATCAAATCATATTGGATCAAGGATTCCATGATTAATATTGAAAAATTTTGAAACTTCTTTTGAAATAAGGTGATTGCTGCTGGCAGTGCCGCGCCACCTAAGAGACCGACAATCTTGTAGAATATTTTTTTTCAGGATTTTTTAACTAGCTGAACTGCATAAAATAGAGATAGAATAATTAATTAGACGTAGTGACCTTGCAATGAACATATAGGGAGGAAGAACTAAACCTAGAGCGCTGAAACATTTTTTGCATCAGGGGTACTTTGATACTTTTGAAGTTCGGATGACTTTTGCCGGATTTTAAGACTTATCCGTTATTTTCGGCTGAAGACTATCTTGACCAATTACAAACAAATTGATCGATTTCACAACCCCTAATATTTGTCAAAAATTGAAACATTTCTTTGATGATTTTGTTGTTTCGCGGGTCGAGATTTTTGTATGGCCTTTTTACATACATATTGTTAACGGTACCCTTTGCTTCGTTAGCCTTGAGACATTTTCAAAAATTGTACCCGTCATGCGTCTAATACTTTTAAGAGACCTGGGAGTCGCGGGATCTAGCATGCCTGAAAATCGCAATGTTTCTTCCTAGACGGGCTCGAATTAGAATAGGTTTGTTGCCAACAAGTTCCTCAAAAACCACAAAAACAGCTTGCCTCAAAGCGACTCTCCAAGCGGTTTTCGGATTTTGTATTTTTTCATCGAGATTTGTCTCGGTTCTTGGCGTTTAGAAATAGTCAAAATTGCTTAGAAACAATTCTTCCATCGAGATTAGAAAATTTGCATACTACAGAAAAAGTTGTTTTGCCCCTAGCTCCCACCCCTCCGATAATGCATACATAAAGACCCGTGTTTAAACGCTAGATTCTCGAGCTTCCAGTTCCCCTTTAAAAATGCGGAAATCGAATGATGACACGGCAAAAGACAAGGCTCCGATTTCTTCTAACCATTTCCGAGGGCCCGTATTCCCCCAGCTTTTTTTAGGGCCTCGGGGCGATAGGGGGAAGGCTAAACAGCTGTTCCCTAGGGGCCCACAGCGCCGGAAAAAAAAATCTGTTCCACCCCACAGCGTTGTCAAATCGCGATTTATCGCGGGAATGACGGAATGAAACCCGAAGATCTAATCATTTTTAAAAATGATTAAAGCTATTTTTGCCTTATGATAATTTATCTGTTGCTCTTTCTACTCTCTCTCTCTCTCTCTCTCTCTCTCTCTCTCTCTCTCTCTCTCTCTCTGCCTCTCTCTCGGCTGTAATCACGCTTAAATATGTGTCATGTTTTCATATTAAAAGTTTAGTTAAATCTTTCACAATTGTTTGCAAGATCTGATTGCCGTTTCATTTTAAAGAGGTTTTCACCCCCATTTCCGGGTTAACTCAACATTTTGTTTAATACTGGGTTCCTCCTACCTTTTTGCGCTTAATTTTTCAAAACTAAATTATTTTGTGGCGTTTATTTAATTGTAGATCCTATTACCCAGGGTTCGATTTACAAAATGCACATTCATAAATATTTAAGACCATCCAAAAATGGCCAGGAATATTTTGAATGTTTCGCACTTTTCCCCCACTACTGTGCCCTGAGGATCTGCAATCAATTTGCACCGGAAACCCCCACGTTAAAACTTTGGATCGCGCTCCAGGAAAATTCCGTTCGAAACCCTTCATTTCCCGTATTTCCGAAAGGCGTCGAGGTTAAATTTTAAAGCTGGTGTTTGCCGAAACATGACGATAGGCCCTTTAGGTTCGGGTACATCGTGCAGAAACTATGCTACACCTTATCGCGTTTCTAAAATACTCTTTGAGGCCTCTAATAGTTCACGGGTCCATCTCCAAGAATATGGCCAGAATTTCCGGAGATGCGTACTTCCATAAATCATGGTCAATATTGAAAATTAGTAAAACAATTATTTGAAATTTATATAGCATCATTTTTCTCGGATGATGAAAATAGATTACGCCTAAATATTTTTTTAAGGTTTCTATGTTTCACCTAATTTCAACAAGGTAGCCATTTGGCGGGAAGTAATTCGTTTTTGCGTGGTATTTTCTTTGTGGGTATTTTGCGGTGCGCGAGTGACCCCTAGGTGGGGAGGCTGACCGGACAGATGGGAGAGGCAACTTTTGGGGAAGAGAGAGCGAGAGAGAGAGAGAGAGAGAGAGAGAGAGAAAGTGAGGAACAGCTGCCTTCAAAGCAGATATATCAGAGTGGGGGTCTATGGCCCTCTTTCCTGGTCCCACACACGCACACATAGCGATATACACACAGACACACCTCCACCGCCAAACAATACGCTATTTTGTACAAGCCTTAAATTTCGATTTTAAAGCGCCATTGAAGTCTAAAAAATTTAGCTCGTTCCGCAAAGATTCCCTGCTAGCTGCCTCCTTGCTCTGATTTTTTCTGTTGTTTTCTTCTTGAGAAAATCGGTGACTCCAGCGTTAGTTTGAATTTTGAAGAAGACTTTCAGAGCATTTAACCATTTTCCCTAACTGTTTCGCACCTTCTATCCTTCCATTTACTTGACTTTTTAAAAGCACCTTAGACTACAGATTAATAAGATAAGATGAAAGATTGATAGCTGACGAATTTCTCGAAACACACCTCCTGCAATAGATATTTTTTTTTCAGATAAATCAAGCTTTTGCGTAATTTCACCGCCGCACAATGGGGAAAAGCACCGATGGGCAGGTAAGCCGCAGATTTTTTAAAATGGTTTTTAATTCGTCGTGTGTGATATTGCTTTTCTTCAGCTCTGATTAAAATCCTGTCTTTACTGATATGTAAACACGCTATTTCCCCAGGATTGTGAGTTGAATCGACATACTTAATTTAATTTAATTTGAATTTAGTTAATATTTGTGAAACACATGAAGACCCATTAATACTGTGCGGTCCTCCGAACTCATTTAAATATGTGAAACATCTTTTGCAAAAAATTTGCAATCAGATTTCTACATTAAATCGCTGTTAGTTTTTGTGTTGTGTTTCATTAAATGCGATTATTCCCAAATTACCACGCTGAATGAAACATAATTTTCCGAGACATTTTTAAACAATTTTTCTAGGAATTTCAGTAGATATTTAAGTACGGTTATTGCTACTTTCCCATTGATGTTTAATTTCTCGATTTTTACAGATTCTTGGAGTTGCTGAGGGAAGACTAGGCGAGAAGGTGATACTACGTTCCTCGGTACGGTCATCGATGCGAGATACCTTCACAAAGATTCGGAATTCATTAAAGTGAGTTGCATAAGACTAAGTACCGTATTATTGGCATGTTTCAAAATTATTCCTCAGCCAAAATGATCAAATAGCTGACACTGCCTTGAGCAAAAGTTGCCATAATCTCCATTAGCGATTACAGTGAAAAGAGTGTTTCGCAAACCTAAGGGATTAATTTAAGCCTTGGTAATGGAATACCAAGTCTTTTGCGGGCGTACCTATTTGTGCCTTTTTTTAAAAGAAACGGCAAGGCATGAATACGGATTTTGTGGCTGTGGATTCCCAGGGATTCTGTTGCTCTCGTGATACGCAACGCTGAGCCACGATATTACGTTGCATAATGGATTAGAGCGATTTGATGGCGTCAAAGCAGAGTTAGCGTTGACTTCCTGCAAAAATGCCGATAATCCAAAAGACCGATCGACAACCAAATTCCCGATTTTCTTAACGATAGTTAAAATGCGATACGGTCTAAGCAGCTATTTTGCAGGCCGAGATTTTGGATGTCGGGATTTTGGCGGTTTCGGGATCTTGGCCGGTCCAAATTTTGAGTGTCGGGATTTTGGCTGTGTCGGGGTTTTGCTGTTCGGGATTTTGGCCTGTCGTGAATTTATCTGTCGGGAGTTTAGAGGTTAAGCTGGAGCGTTGCGTGTCTGAATCTATAGAAAACTCAGAGCCTAAAAAAACTTACGGCCGTATTCACCATTACTTCATAAAATTTGACAAATAACTTCATAGATAACTGGCGCTAGAAAAGTTGTTTCAAGTTTTATTTGTGGTTTCAAAACTTCGGCCGTGGCAATGTCGATCTGTTGGTCAGCCAAACTAAACTAACCTTCAAAAGCTGTCGTTGGCATAAACATTCGTAAATTACGCATGGAGTTAGTTTATACCTTTAATTTATTACCTTTTTCATTTCCAGAAAAAGCACGAACGACCCACCGCGCGCCGAACTGAAAACGCATGTGATTCGACTGCTTGGGAGGGAAAGAAGCGCTTCAACGGCTTCTTCTTCCGCTTCATCGGCAATTCCCGTATCACATTCCAGTAGCGGCACAAGTCTTCAGGTCTACGTCGATGGGAACCCCACTACGGTCGGTTTTCAAGAAACATTGCAATTTTTTATTATTATCGGCCATTTTCCTGCAACTTTGAAATTTATTGAAACACGGATTTTCTCTGTTTTTCTATTTTCATCTATCTCATTTCTACTATCTCATTTTCACCGAATTTAACTGAGCTCGTTTAAAACAACTTTTTCAAAATGACGTTCAAAAGAGTTATAAATTTGGCGTTATTTATGGTATACTACGGTAATCTTTAAAAACAGACCACATTATCTGCTTGATGGATGCATTATGATCCAGCAATTTCCCTCGAGTTGGAACTTTTTCGAAACAACGATTTTTTTGCAAAACCTGATGGAGCGGTATTTTTTTATCGGGTCCTAACTTAAATCAGTTTCAGCCATAATTTAAAAAAACTACTTAAATTAGTTAAATTAACGGCAAAGTAGGCAGAATTTTAGGCTCATCTGACCTGAGATCACAAGCAATAAATCGACCTTTTAACCAATATTATTAAATTCACAGGATACAGCGTCGTTTTAAAGGCACGGACAAGGCATAAAAAAGACATTCCCGATGGCTTTTACAAACCAGGAAAATCCATATTCCCAACTTGTCAGCCCCTTTAAAGCGCTTGAATTGATTTAGAAAATTTGATATCATGACTTAATGTGTGACTTTGATTATATTTAGGCGTATAATTAGTTTTTTGGTCTAACAAGGAGTGCTTTTTTTAGTCATCAGCAAAACCTTACGAGACCTAGCTCATTCGATAGAGAATTCAATTCTGAACAAGCTACCGATGTTCATTTTTGCGGAATCTGTTTTTATGAAATTTTAAAATTGCACCCAAAAGCCTCTCTTTTTGCTCGAAAGGCACGCACGGTAAGAGACGGTCACTAGTATTTTAATTTTATAAAATCAGGGATAGCCATTCCGCAAAAAAAAGGACAACGGAGTCTTGCTCAAAACTGAATTCTCTATCGAATGAGCTAGGTCTCGTAAGGTTTATTACTACTCAAAAAAGTACTCCTTGTAAGCGAAAGAGGCGATATATTGCGGTGAATCGACTTCCAATCGAATCTGGATTTTTTGAAGCACATTTTTTTTTCAGAGCTCCATCGAACGCGGCCACACGAGCTTGATCAACCTGCCGCGGCAGAGCAGCCTCAAATATCCAGGTATTTCATTTAAAATATACACATACCAATTACACGAAACTATAAATTCGATCAAGTTTAAATGATAAGATAAATTTTTATAGTGAGAGAAAAATGATCTTACACCTTTCAATTCCATTTTTGATAGAATTATAGATTTTAAGTAATTTTTGGCCAAATTCCGACAACCATTTCCGCAGCTTATTAACTATACCCGATAATTTCTAATTAGCCCTGTGCCTGGATCACTTATTTTTTTACTCAAAGTCCACCCATTTAGGCAAATCAGCGTTGGGCAAGCAGCCGCTGAGCGCCGGTGAGCTTTCTTAAATTCATTTACGTTAATTTCATCTATTGTTTATTTTAGAAATTTTTTATTTATGCAATTTTTATAAGGTTTCTGGCCTTTTTAAGGGGCCATTGAAGGCAAGGATTCCTATAGATTATCTGAAAATGGGAAAACAGCCTTTTTGATCGGCCACCCTTTGCCTATTAAAATATCAAAACACGTTTTGTAGCGAGCTTAAACTAAAACATATGAATTTAATCTACATTTTAACTATAATTTTTTATGCTAATACCTCTTGCTAAGAATTTTAAGTTTAAGGGTTAAACGTGGTTCCATTTAGAAACATTTTAGTGTTTCAGAAAGGGAAGAAAAGATTCCGAATTGAACAACATAAGCTCATTTTCTATTTCAGCGTCCCCGATCCAACAGCCCCGCTTCCCGATGTCGGTCTCCTTCTATGAGCCGTCACTAGCCCAGGAGTTTGACGATTTTCGGGATGAGCTACGGGAGAATAAGGTGAGATTGGATTACGGGGATTACGGCCTCATTATAATTAAAAAACCGTATCGCGCTGCGAGAATGCGTGAAACAACAAATTTCAAGAAAAAAAGTTGTAGCTCCGGACTAGTTTAACAAGGTCACGACTTTTGATATCACCAGGGTCCGGTTAGGATATAACTAAACACCTACAACACGATTGAAATTTTGGAGATGTGGACGTTTGTAGATGAGTGAGAATATTTGACACATATTTGACGGACCATTAAATTATAAAAGCGGAGTTTGTCTTTGAAGAAAGATGAAACACGATTTTTTTAATTTGGAAGTCTTGGAATTAACAAGATAGTTGCAAGATCTATAAAGCTCACCAGGGGTCGGATAATTCCGGGAAATGCCGTATTTTGGGTGGCATTACATAAGTGAAAATCGCCAATAGGAAAAATCTTTTTTTTTTTGCGGTTTCATAACCGCTCGCTAGTATCTTTACCGTTTTTGCACCGAGATCGCGCGGAATAATGCCTTTGTATAATTTAAAAGCAGTTTCTAGCGTCTCAAAATGCATCTAAATTTTTGAGACAATGTTTTCCAGGTGATACACTGAAAACGAACAAAGTTCGCATTATATTCCGGAAGCGGAGTTTGTGTTTGAAGAAACATGAAACATGATTTTTAACAAATTTTGGGAGATTTGCAATTTAAAAAAGGCGTTTCAAGACTGCTATAGGTCAGTACGGCTCGCTACTGGATTATTTTTGAATTAATTCTATTAACTAAATTAATTGCTAGAATCATAAAACTAAAAACAAATGCTTGCGGATGCAAAACGCACCCCTCCAGGGTTATAAAATTTTACCGAATTTAAGGACTTTTTCCAGCGTTCGCGAAATTCAAAAGCATTGAAAGTAGTTGACGATGATAAATATTGATGAAACGTCAATAAAAACGAATGTTGAAGAATTTAGAGATTAACCAAAACCATATTTTGGCCCGGTACATCAATTGATCAATTAACCACTACGCATTGATATAACCGAAGAATCACTGCTACGACTTCTGCTATGCAACATAATTTTTTAAAAAATTTATTGATTCGTATTGACATATATAATTAATTTAATCAACCTTTATTATATTTCTAGTCTCGAAAAATCGGCCCCCGGATGCCCGTCGAGGTGAACTGGTTCAGCGGCTCGGCACCAGCGGTATGGTACAGAAATTGTGGAATTCTTACAAAACAAACATTTTTTTTTCTATTCTCGGCACTTTCAGATCCAAATTGACGTCGATGAACATCAACAAAAATGCTCTGAACGTGTCCATATGTCGCCGGGAAGGTGGGCAGCATAGCAATTATACCGCATTAATATTACTAATTTTTGACGTAAAATTAATTATTTTAATCCTTTTTAGTAAAATTTAGTTATTTTTCGGATAAAAACCATCTAGAAAATGATAAAATTGCGACATGGTGCTTGAAAAACCGGTATGTTCAGCTTTTCAAATAAAAATTTGTAGTGTTGTTACGTTTCAATGTGAAAGACAGTTTACAAACAATTCCTCGATTTAGATTTTAAAAATTAGCTTTAAAGGAAAAGCCGACCCCCCCCCGATAATGCGAAAGCACCAGCTTTTTTTGGGGGGTTAGATAGCCATAGTGAGAAGTCATTGATCGAGCCTGATATCGCCAGAAAACTTGTATGTTTCATAGAAATCCTCAACGATTGATAAGCAACAATTTTTATTCACGATCCAATCATGATGAGGATTTTAATCGAAATCGAATCTTCGAAATCGAATCGAAAATCTTTTAATATCTCGAAAACTGAAAAAGTTGTGAAACATATCGATCTTTGTGTCCAATCCGTCTTTGGTCAATGTCCATAAGATTTTCCCGCTTAAGTCCTTTGATTAAATTAATTAAGTCATAAAAACGCGCCAATTTTGCTAATTTTCTTTAAATCGAACCCGACTGCATCTGAGCATTTCGCTTTCAGGAATTTATAAAGCTTCCATTGGCCCAAAAGTTAGACAAGTTAGTACCGCACGTTCAAGAGCTTGGTATAATATGTTTCAGTTAGTTTGTTGGTCCGCGGATTTCTGGAGTTAATTCTGCTCAGCTGCGGTATTCGGCTTAATGAAAACTAAAAATAAGTAAAAAGTAGATAATGGTAAATAGACAAATAAACGGTAAAATAAATCCCAATAATTAAATAAGCTTTTCTTATTTTCAGAAATTTCGACGAGCCGGATTCGGCATACGGCACACCAGCAATGATTCGAATTCCACGAATGTACTCCAGCCAGTCGTGTAAAAGTATACGCGCGACACCAAGTCTCACCACGCTCAGGGTACGGTAATTTTTGACGTTTTAAAGGGCCTGCGGAGGAAGATTTGAGACCGTCTCTCCCCCTCTCTCTCTCTCTCTCTCTCTCTCCCTCTCTCAAGCTCTTTCCAACTCTCTCACTTTCAGGATTTCGACATGGGTAGCGGTGAATACGACGACCCATGCGAGTTCGACTGTAAATCAGTCGTCTCAACGGCTTCAACATCGAAGCTCAAGCGAAAATCGAGCTCGGCCCATATCCGCACGTTTCTTCGGAGTCCCGGTGGGTATCTTACCTTAAGGCTTGTTTGTGTAACTAGGGATGCCTTCCAACTTACCATCGAGTTTCGACTTGAAAATTGGTGAGCTTATAGAGTTTGAGCTTGCGATCCCGATGCGCTAAAAATTTTAACAAATCGTCCATAGGCGGCTTAGATATAACAAGTTTAATTTTGGCAAAAATGCATGATTTTTGCGCGTGTCGTCCCCGCCGGCCCTGAACGGGGCGTGCGGAGAAGAGGCCTCTCTGGCACCCCTCCGGCATGGCAGCGTGGCCGCGAGGTAGAGCTCTCGCTTCAAAAGCTTTTGCTCGGGGGTTCAATTCCGGCCACCAACTTTTTTTGAAAAAACTTTTTAAAGCGTTTTGCCAATTTTTTTACCTGCATTATTATTTTGTATTCTCTGGCGGAAACAAAAGATAGCGGGCTGTGAAGATTCTCGAATCTGATAAAATGACTTGCTCTGTTCATAGAAATGCCCTAGAGCTTTTCCTGTGTTTATTCATCCTTCGCTACAGCATCGTAAAACAAGCGCAAAAAGTTTGACAAAAAACTTTAAAAAATTTTTTCAAAAAAAGTTGGCGGCCGGAATTGAACCCCCGACCAAAAGTTTTTGAAGCGAGAGCTCTATTTCGCGGCCACGCTGCCATGCCGGAGGGGTGCCAGAGAGGCCTCTTCTCCGCACCCCGTCCAAGGCCGGCGGGGACGACACGCGCAAAAATCATGCATTTTTGCCAAAATTAAACTTGTTATATCTCAGCCGCCTATGGACGATTTGTTAAAATTTTTAGCGCATGGGGATCGCAAGCTCAAACTCTATAAGCTCACCAATTTTCAAGTCGAAACTCGATGGTAAGTTGGAAGGCATCCCTAGTAAGATTTGGCAATTCTACTAGAGAAGAATTTATCACCCTACTGATGCTCTTCGTCTTTCCAATGACTTAGGTTTTTTCGAAACATGTCTTCTTGTCGGGATTTTGGCTACGCCATTCGATAAAGCACCAAAAAAAATACTAAGAGTTTTAATGAGAGCCCAAATAATGTAAGGTAAAAGCTATAGCGAAAAACTTTTGGAAATTGCCGGTGGGGACCGAAAAACCTCCGAAAAAACGCGTTTCATATTTTGAAACCCACTAGGCTTACCGATTTTGTTCAATTCCTGCGCGTAGTACTTCCCCAACTTTTATAGAAAAACCAACGAATTTGTCGAAATGTCGAAAAGCATTGTTCAGCTACTAAACCAATTCTGCAAAAAAGTTGTTTCGCCTCAATATTATATTTTTAAACCGCAATCGAGCAATAATATTTCTAGACCAGTCGGGTTGACGCTATGTATAATAAAAACATCATATAAAATTATTGTTTATGTTTATTTGAAATTTAATTTTTAATTACAATTTAATTTTGTGTTATTAAATTTCTTTGTTATTTTAATTTTTTAGTGTTTTGATAAAATTACTAAGCTAACAGCCCCCTTAAGAACTGCTCCAGACTAGCTGGAAAAGCCAGTTTTTCTACCATGATTTTATAGCGATTAGTGGAGCGAGAATTCCGCGACTTTCCCCCCGAACGGCTAGCTTTTGCCCGCCCCCTTTTTTGATCGTTCCCGTTGATAGGAGCGCCCCGTTTTGGCGGGGATTTATGCCCGGCGCGGCATCTTTTGAGGTGTGGCGCCGCGCGCGCCGCGTGCGACCGCAAAAAGCACATTTTTTGCGCGGGATCGTGAACGGCGCCTGGGAACGCCAAATCTCCTTGTTATTCCTTTTCTACAATCTATTTTCTGAGCTCTAATAATTATAAATATTGATAAACTCGATATTCCGTCTCGATTCTAAAATACGATCGAGCTACCGTAACCCTGGTCGTTGAATTCTAAAATTTTTGGAATTATGAATTGCTGTCTAAATCCGGTGGCGAGGCGCTTCAGAAGAATTTGTAAGTTTTAACTTTCCTAAGTTCGAAAATTAAAATTTATTTTATTTGTGTTGCCACTGAAATCCATTAATTATTTTTCTTCGACGCACCCTATAGAATTTGTAGAAACATCAAAATTTTAAAAATTTTGATACGCCCTCTAAAGAGTCTATGAACCCGATATTTTGCTTCGATTCCAAATTACGACCTAGCTACCGTAATCCTGAAGGTTATTCTTATATATTTTTTGGCTATTATGAATTGCTGTTTAAATCCGATGGCGAGGCGCTTCAGAAGAATTTGTGAGTTACAGGTTTTTGGTACTATTTATTGTCAAAGCTGGGTTGGACCGCATAATTTTTTTTGTTCGAACCCTTTCTAGAAAATTTCTTGAAACAAAATCTTTTTACAAAGGGTGTCGAATTTTACGTGCACTTTGATGCCTTACACTTCATAGAATACAGTGTCGAGCTGAGATATATTAATTTTATTTTCTAAACATTTTGCACAGTCATTCCAAAAAGTCAATAAATCGAAATTCGCTCTTGAACGTCTCAATTACGACGTGGCTTCCGTAACCCTTAGGGTTCAATGCTTCTATATTATTTGGCTAACGATATACGTTCTCGATTCTTAATTACGACCCGGGTTACCGTAACCCTGAAGGTTCAATTCTTAAATATTTTTTTGGCGGTTATAAATTGCTGTCTAAATCCGGTTCAGGGGCTGTGAGTTAAATATTTTCTTGGTATTTTGTTTTTTGTTCGCTGCGCTCTGGTCATTAATTGTGTTGCTTCGACCCTCCCTGTATAATTTGCTGAAACGTCAAATTTTTAAGCATTTGGGTAAACCCCCTAAATCGTCCATAAATTTTATATTTTTCCCGCTATTATAAATTTCCGTCTAAAACCGGTGGCGAGGCGACTTTTTCGGTACTTTTTTCATTTTACAAGTGAGCATTTGAGTGAACATCTATCAATATGTTTTTCTTTGGCCAGACCTTGCTAATTTATTGAAACAAAACATTTTTAACAATGGATCAATTTTTTTGAGTGAACCTTGATATCAGTTGAACCTAATGTAATTGTCCAACCCCTTCATATAATTTTTTGAAGCACATAGGCTGAGAAAAATTCCATGAATCAACCAGACCATTTTTGATGCGAAACCATACATGTTTCAAAATTGCTTACATATCAAGCGAATTCCGTAACTTTTAACTTTTTCCATCAACAAAATATAGCTTTTTTTGGTGCTTTCTTGCTTAGGTCTTAAAAAATTCCAATGAATGATTGTGAGAAGCTGTAAATTGTAAAAGTCGGCATTTAAAAAACTTTCTTTCAAAAGTATACGGGGATTTCGGTGATTGATAGAATTCAATAATTGATAGCGCTCAGTTTCGAAACAAAATCAGAAAATTTGCAGCGAAAAACTCAAATTAGCGGATAAACCTGTAAAAATTGTTTTGAATTGCTCTCCCAAGGCCGTTTAATCGAACCCTTAGATGTCCAGCTTATCCTTGTTTACACCCCAGCGGCTGGTATGCTAATTGGGGCGTCAGTGGTGCTAAAGGGGCCGCTGGGCCCCCGATCGGAAATTGTCAAATGGGCCCCAAGAAGGCCCCGAAATCGGTGGCCCACCAAGCAGATGCAGATGGCGAAAATCGGAAGAATTTATGGGAAATTAATAGATCATAATTTAATTATTATGAAGGATGGACATCACAACCAGTACGCAAAATGGACGCGCTCCGGATTGGGAAGGGGATGCAACACATATTTTTCAAAATTTGTCAAAAATTTTTATTCCACCCGTACTGCGTAACCTTCGGGTCGGCGCAGATATGCAACACAATTTTTTCTTTTGTAAAATCATGCATTTTAAAATGTTTTGTAACCTGATCCGTTAAAGAATAAATTTATAATTTTAGTCATTTCCAACGTTTTAAGAGCCAAATTGGGATAGCTCGAACTGGCAAGTCAAGAATTTATAGTGCTTCGGAGTATCATTATCAGCTTAGGGCTCGTTAAGTATTGCACCATATTTTTTCAAACGTTTCTTAATCGTTTTAAAACTACTTATTAAAACCTATGTTATTTTTTTGACTCGCGCTGCAAAGTCACCTGAAGAAATTACTCAAATGAACACGCTATTTAATTTTAATGTTTTAATGTTCAGCAGACCGTTTTCTGAAAAAATATGGCTAATTGACTCCCCCTTCGGATGCTCATTACTAAGTTTATATTTGCCATAACTTTTGGAATTTACTACATTTTTCTAGCGCAATTTAACGTGGCGTCTCAGAGATCCATAGAAACTTCGGAATTTTCGGACTACGGCATGCTTTTCTGCCAAATTTTTTCCTTACATTTCAAGCGCAAGAGATATTCACAAAATTGTATCCAATCTCTGCCTTGCCGGCCCCTTTAAAGTGGTCGCCTCCGGAAAAAGAGCTGTTTGATGGGATGAGGATGTAGTGGTGGGAAGGGAAGGCTTTTCGAGAGGTTTGAGTGGATGTCACCATCTCCCTCTATCTCTCTCTCTATCTCTCTCACTCTTCTTTTTCTCTCTCTCTCTCTCTCTCTCTCTCTCTCTCGGTCTCTCTATCTCTCTCTCGTCATATTTGTCGAGAGAATTGTCTGTTTGTCTGCCTGTAAATCTCTGCTGTCCACTCGATTTCCTTCCCTCGACACAATCTGCACATTTTGGCCGGGCCAAGAGGCAAAAGATGCGAAAAGAGCAATGAATTGGCTATTAATATCAGAACTAAAAATAAAATTAAAATTAAAAATAGTTTAATAAATTGTAAGCATATCAATTATGCGTTTGAAGGTCGAGGAATTCAATTAGAAGTTAACAGTCCGTAAGCGGTCGGCTTTCACTTTTCAAAAAAAAATTGTTTTGTGAAATTACAGTGCTCGGTTGGAAGTGCTGTTTTCAATTGGCCTTTCTCAGAACCTCCGAATAAGTGAAAAAAGAACTGATGAATTAAAAGGCCGTTTGCAGGTGGACCGAAATAGGCTTGGCACAGTTTTTTTCGACCCTGTTTTTTTTTGACGGCATCGGATAGAGCATGGTCGAATTAGTAGGGCTGCATAGTTTTGAAAGTTTAAAAAGTTCATTTTTAGTGTTTAAATGAGCCTCAAAGTTGCCGAACCCGAAAAACTATCTCGAAAGCTACTGCACCGAATTTGCTGAAAAATTGTGGCAATACCTAATTTGGGATGGCGATCATTTCTCTAATACATCGCAAAGCGCTAAAATAACCGCAACATGGCTAAATCGAAAAGTAAAACCAGTTTTTTGAGATTTTCGAATTTTTAGTATTCCGAGCGCAACTTGGAACTAGCATAGAAAGATGCGCGAGTTTTTTCTGCATCGATTGGTGTATCGTTTAGCTTGCGCTAGGAATACTAACATTGAAAAAAATCGCGATTTGTAGGCGAAAAACGCGGAAAAAATGTCCCATAAAAATACAAATTTGTTAATTTTGTTAATCTGAGGTATCAAAACGCATCTAGAGGCCAAGCTGAAGCGAATGCAAAAAAGAAGCCCTGCATTGAAACAATGAAAAACGCCCCTCTCTCGCATTATATATAGGCTAACGTCACTTCCGGAGTATGCTAATTTTTCCTAACAAAGAGTTCGGCCGATTTTTCAACAAAAACTTAATTTTAAAGTCGAAAATAGCAGAATTTGCAACATTTCATATGCGTGCGGTCATCCCGGAGCCATTATCCATCTAATGACGTATCATACGTCGCTTAATACCCTTCCCTTCTTAAGATATCTTCCGGACACCCTGACGGAAGTTGCATGCAAAGTGGCACACACACACTAACACACAGACACTATTTTTTTTATATATAGTAGGTTGAAAGCGGCTCCGGTATCAGAAAAAAATTCTGCACAAAATAGGCTGGGTCCCATAACGAAACGCCACCTTGACCTTAGGTGGTTCCCTTGTCAAGTGTCGTACCTTTAGACAACTAAAATCGGGCATGAGATTTTGAAAAAATGTTGCAAAGTATTTTATATGGCGTATCGGATGCCACGACATTTTCGAAACGTATGGGTAAGCCTGATAACCTTTCAAAAACCTTTTTTAAAAAGAGGTTGTTTTTAAGATATGTTTCGCGAAATGACGGTTGTCTGACCGTCAATAGCGGAAATAATACCGCTTTGGTGGAATTGTAAAAGTTTTGATTTCCGGTACTTAAATCGACGGTTGAAAAATGATACCCTGCTGGTTCCCGTCGATTTTAGATTTTCGCGCCTAGAAAAGCCCCTCAAAAACCTCGGAAAAGAAAAAACGCCTTGAAAAAATGCATCATGGAAACCGGCAAAATTGTTTTTACGTCCAATTTTCGTCTGAAAAAATTCCCCTCCTGCCCTGGTCACCCCAGAAATCAGAATATTTACCTTCGGGATTTTCGCGTCGGGACCCATTCGACAACTCTCTCCACTCCACTAAAGGATTAGTGAAGAAACATGAAGGGGGATGAAAGAACGAATTTCTAAAGGCTGTGGCAAATAAAATCTTGCGTAAAGTCGACCGGTTATTGCAGAAAAAAAAGTTTCAAAAAAATGCAGTCACCGAAAAGCCAGAAGATTTTCGATTCCAAAGCGTTCGGTTGGCCACGCGTAAGTAGATGTTTCAGAAAAATTCCTAGATCCGGGATTTTTGAAACGAATATTCTGACTGGCCTACAAAACGAAATTCCAACGAAAATAAGCTCTGTAAAATACCGTATTGCCTAGCTCACCTAAAACCGCATTTTATGACCTATAAGAAAAATGCGCGGTGAGAAATTAAAGCGAGGCATTATCCGAGTCGCAAGTCCATAAAGAAATCCGGAAACTTAATTCCCAAATGCATGTTTATCTTATGCTTGTTATTTTTATCGAT
Organism: Mesorhabditis spiculigera; assembly: GCA_958295435.1. NCBI lineage: Eukaryota > Metazoa > Nematoda > Chromadorea > Rhabditida > Rhabditidae > Mesorhabditis > Mesorhabditis spiculigera. The sequence goes on along the minus strand of CATQJA010002613.1, from coordinate 257,326 downwards.
TCTTGTTTATTTAGGTGTTTACTGAATTTTTGCCTAGTTTAATATTTTAAATGTGGATAAATAAATGACACGTACAAGTTTAACGCTAAAATTCATCAATTTTTTTGGTTTCGCGTTTCTAAGAAGTTACGCATTAAAGTTTATTCTATTTTTTGTTTTTCTATTTTAAAATTTTTATGTAGATTTTAAAGGTAGAGTATCACGTATTTTAAGGCTTAAAATTAAAGGACCCACCATCAGGTCCGTATCCCGATCTACATGTGGCCCCCAATATGCAAATGAGCCCCGCGGCGGGGGATCGGTGATGGATTGACCCCCCGTATGGCCCAGGGGCCCACTAATGCATGCATCGATGTCATTTCGGCTCCCCGGACACCTGGACCAACATAGCCGATTCCCCAAATTGTCTCTGCTCTCTTGCCCCGGATACTCTCTCTTTTTGACCTAATGAGTTTGAGGTCGAAAAATTCTGTTACAAAAACACTTGTTGTTTTTTTGTTGATCAGCTCGGATATTCGGATTATCGGCATTCTTGACGTATATCTTCAAAAAATCATGTTACATACGATTCTAAAAATAAGGGTTATTTTTCTCATCAATTTATCCCAGTGGTTTCCTGGTATTATCATTCGCACCAACCCCTTTAAAAATATTGAAAAATCATTTAATCATAAGTTTTTGTCGATGTCTTTTAAGCCTGCTAAAACATACTCCCATCAGCTCATAGCGATACATTTAATACTTTTACTTAGGTTTATAAATTCTTTTCAAAATATCTTAAATCGATTTAATGATATTACCCATCACAATTTATTTTTGATTGGTTGATATAGTTTTCCCTCCTGATAAATTCTGAATTCTGATTTTCTTATGAAAACGAATATCTCGTATCAAGAAGCAAACTAAGAATTATGTTTCGTGAAAATTGGCGCCGACGGGCTTTCTCCTCATTTTATTGGGCGTTATTCACGTAGCAAAATATAGCAAAAAAATCTAAATCAATGAAAACACGGCGTACCTTTCAATTTTAGCGATTTAAAATACCGCCGACTGCTTTAGGTAATGTGCTTATAAAAATATAAATACAGTTATTCTATAGGCATTTTTATAAGCATCGATTTCGTTTATTTCAAGGAGTCACCACGTAGTTTTCTATGTTTCAGGATACCTATATGGTAGCTTTAACGCTAATGTTCGGCATTAACGAGACAAAACTTAGCACCATGGTTAAAATAATGCTAAAATAATCCTTTTTATTCCTTGAAATTCGGGATAAATAGAAAACTTTGATGTTGCACTAGAAAAGATAGAAATGTACTCTGGAAATCATTTAATGCCACTTTCTTAGCACGTCTAAAATAACCTTACGGATTACCTAAAAAACCTAAATCCATACCTTTCCGGGCGGTGTCAATTTGGGATGACCTACCTGACCCCCACCTGCAAGGGGCCAGCTTCCCCAAATTGTCTCTGCCGGCTGGCCCCCCTCACGCGCGTCTCTCTCTCTCTCTCTCGCGCGCGCCTCAATATTGGCTCCGCCCCTTCCCCTCTCTAGTACGAGACTGTCCCACTGACACACCCTATATCCAGAGGCCACAGCTGGCTTCCCCCGGCTTATTTTAGCCACCCTTTTTTGGGCATCGTCTGCCGACTTGACCCCGACGCGTTGGTCAAGTTCATCCGCGGCTTTTTCTACTACTACTACTACTACTACTACTCCACTCCTTTTTTTCCACCTGGCCCGCTGTCCAGCTGGCCCATATTCGAACAGGCTTAAATTTCTCACGGCTATAGGTGGGGCTTTGAAACAACACATTTTATTCGATACTCTGCCTGTCAGCTTGAATAATCAGCTGATAAAAACAATTACTTTTCCGCTACGATCGACACTATCGACGTTTTCGCTAAAACGGCTTGAAGCCTAAAGCTATAAAAAATTACCCGCTTCTTCCGCTTCTAGACCCTTCTAGAAGCACTCGCAGTATTTTTCTCCTCGATCTGGAGAAAAAATTCGAAGTCCGAAAAGCTACAAACTACAACAGTTAAATTGGCTTGCTAAGTTTAGCGAGTTAAAAAAAGTTAATTTCGAAAAATCAGGCCAGCTGACTGGTGAATTTCGAGCTACTCTCTACACGCCAAGCTAAAACGACAACAATTACTTTATTCCTCGAAAAACGCCGATTTTGGCTTCAAATTTGAAAGACTCAAGCCTGCCGACTTGCTTTTTTTCAAGACATTCGAAGCGATCGAAGCCGACTGACTTCGAATTTTCAAGCCATCCTGAAGTGCGAGTGGCTACAAAGGACAGCTATTCATACCGTAATTCCATACTATTCCGAAAGCTACAACCTACAGTGGCCCTAACTTCGAACTACGATATTTTACGATTCCGATTCCGAACCACACCTATTTACACCACTAAATCCCAACCGTCAAGCTGGAATCCCGTACTCTACGCGTGCTGCCCCCACCCCCACCGCATCGTCGATCGGTGGCTTTTGTGGGGGATGACTTGGCTTCATTGGCTTCACTATCTGAGCCCTCCCCGAAAGCCACGCTCCTCCAGAAGATTTTCTGCCCCGGTATGGGCTTCCATGGTTGGTCATTTTTTACATAGCAGTGCTAGTTTTTACGATTTTAATTTTTTGAAAAATTGTGTTTCATCAATGATTCTTATTCCCAAATTTTTTTCATGATTAGTTCGCATTTTTCCTCTACCATCGCTCGCCATTTTTGAATTTTCTAGCCTCTTTGAGGAATTCATGTCCATTTTCAACTTCGTAATCCATGAATTTTTATGTATGTAAGCGTAGAAAAATGACTCGTTTTCTCGATTTTTCGACTTGATTTCGCCTTCTCTATGACATAAGCTTTTCTCGCCGCGGCGCCTGATTAGTCCCTTTCTTAAAATTATGACGATTTTTGCGTTCTAATTTTGAAAAGGTTGTGTTTCATCAACGGTCCTGGTTCCAAAAAGTTCTTTCTTTGCAATCTTCTCAGCGCCTTTTTAAATTTTACGATCTTTTTAGAAATTCTATTTTTTTTATTCCGGTGTTTTGGCAACAGTCTTTATCCTGAAATTTTTGAGGTTGGCCTCCTTGTCCTTCATCTTATTAATATTCTATTAAATACCATTTTATCGAAAACAAAGCAATTTTTGATCTTTTAAATTTTATGGAAAATCTATGTTTTATCACAACTGCTATTCAGGAAGTTTCTTTTCTGATTAATGTTTCTAGGACCATCCATCTTTATGCGTCATTTTGGCATCTCTCTAAGGCTAAAAAGAGTCTTTTTAAAAAAGGGCTTTTGGTTTTCGCAAAAAGAGACGAATTCTCGTGGCAACAAAAAGAGCTAAATTCCTTTCAAACTCTTAAAAATGCCACAGAATGTGGGATCAACCAAAAGTTACTGGCTATTTAAAATCTTAATAAACTCGGTACCATCCCAGATCACAGGTCAGGTCCACAGATTAATTTCAAGAAAGTGTAAATAGATCATAATACAGAAATGATTTGCAAGCCGAAACCGCTAGAAACTAGATCTGTCCATTTTAATAAGGTGCCAGCAACTTTTGGTTGATCCCACATTCTGTGGCATTTTTAAGAGTTTGAAAGGAATTTAGCTCTTTTTGTTGCCACGAGAATTCGTCTCTTTTTGCGAAAACCAAAAGCCCTTTTTTAAAAAGACTCTTTTTAGCCTTAGAGAGAATTTAGCCCTTTTTGCCTCAATCTTATTGTTAAAGGGGCTCAGAAGTCAAAATTCGTGCGTCTGGGGATTGAACCTACTGGTCAAAAAAGGAAAGGGTCACTGCCGAGAAGTGCCAAAAAAGTGATTTGATTGCGAAAAAACGTAAAATGTTCGAGAAAAACCGAATTCTTTTTGGGACAAAAACGACATTTTGAGTGCGCGGCGATTATATGTCGTAATGCGTTGTAAGGCACCCAATCTCTCGATCTCGGTGATTCTCTGGCCAGTTTTCATAATTTAAAAGTTTGGAATGATCAAAATTCGTTGAGGATTCCAAAAATAGTATCAGAATTTTGAAATTCAAGCGTTTTTACGTCCAAACAGGGCAAAAGATCATGCGGCGCGGTCGCGTTGCGGCCGCATCTGGCTATTTGCCAGGAATCACAGCAGGGGGCCGTGGACCAGATTTCGGAGCCCCTTTAAGATCGTAAAATAATGTAAATAATGAATACTTATTCAGATGAACCCTTGTACGCAAAACTTCAAAAAAATTTGCCTGCGGCGCTTTGTAACGGTACTAGAAGCCATAAGGATGCACGGGGGCCAATCGGCAAAACGGATGTTGCGGGTGGGGTTCGAACCCGTGGGGCAAGACTTCCCAGTACAGCGTGCTAACCACTAGGCCAACGGGGAGACTGGAGGCCTGTCTTGGGGAAGCTAGACCCGCCCGCCCTGACTCGGGACTGGGGCCGCCAAAGGGGAGGGTGGCGCCCCGTATGGCGAAGGTTTAAAGTTATAATATCTCAGAGAAGAAGCATTCTTTCGATGCAATTTCTTCTTTACTTTTTCCGGCAAGGTCTAATGCATGTTTGAGCATAATTTCAGCCCAAACGGACATCAATAACCCTTGTTTTGGCCGCAATTTAGCTTTTAAACTTAAAAACTATATATAAAATTTTTAAAAGCCTATTTTGGAAAAAACGCTTCTTCCTCACCTTCATTTACATCAAGTCGATATCTGTGGAAAATTTCAGCCCAAACGGACCATGGGAAGGCACTTTTTGACGACTACAAAGATTTTGCGTACATACACACATACATACATACAAACGCAGACCCCCCCCCCCCTCGAAACGCAATTTAAATCGGCTGTTAAAATTCGAAATTTAACTTTTTTTCAAATTTTAAAAGCTTATAGTATGTAAAAAGTGTCGCCGGTTCCGATGGTGTATTGAGTTTTGCGATCCGATGCGTGGTTCTTTTTTAAATCCGGAAAAGGACCTCAAAAGAGTCGTATGGGGGGGGTACCTCAAACCAAAAGGGGTTAGCGGGCTACGCCCGCTAACCCCGATACATTTTTCCATCTGCTGTTTTTTTAAGAAATACCAGGGTTGAAAAGCCGCTACGCGACTTTTCAACCCTGGCCCCGTCTGAGCCCATGTTATTCTTCACTTTGCATAATTCGCCCGGGCTGCGATGAAAAATAACGGAAAACGCTCCCTCTGCCCCTTTATATAGACCCCCACCATTTCCGGCGTACGCAAATTGTTTCCTAACAAAGAGGGTGTCCGAAAATTTCACTAAAATCTAAATTTAATGTCGAAAATAGCATAATTTGCAAAATCTGACATGCGTGCAGTCATCCCAGAGCCAATACGCACCTAATGACGTATCATACGCCCCTTAAAACCCCTGCCCTCTTGAGATATCCTCCGGACACGCTGACGGAAGTTGCATGCAAAGTGGCACACACACACACAGACACTATTTTTTTATATATAGTAGGACCAGGGTTGAAAAGCCGCTTCGCGACTTTTCAACCCTGGCCCCGTCTGATCCGATGATATTCTTCACTTTTCATAATTCTCACGATTTTCGATGACAAAAAATCAGAAACGCTCCCTCTCTTCCCTTATATAGGCTACCGCAACTTCCGGCGTATGCTAATTGTTTCCTAACAAAGAGGGTGGCCCATTTTTCAACAAAAACTTAATTTTAACGTCGAAAACAGCTCATTTTTGAAAATTTCATTGGTGTGCAGTCGTTCCCAGGCCATTACGCACCGAATGACGTATCAAACACCCCCCTAGCTTCGCTTCTTCTTGAGATACAACTGGAACAACCTGACGGAAGTTGCATGCAAATGCACACACACACACACAGGAACTATTTTTTTATTTTTTTAAGAAACCAGGGTTGAAAAGCCGCTTCGCGACTTTTCAACCCTGGCCCCGTCTTGGACCGCATGTTGTTCTACGCCTTGCATAATTGTGCTGAATTCAGATGACCAAAAAAATGAAAATGATTCGCTTCTGACCCTTTATATAGGCGACTTCCTACTTCCGGTCAATGTTAATTTTTCCTAGCGGAGAGGGTTTTACAAAAACTTAAATTTAATATCGAAAATGGCTGATTTTTATAAATCTGATATGTGGGCAGTCATCCCTAGACCATTACGCACATAATGACGTATCGTACCGCCCCCTAACTTCTTCCCTTATGGAGATACTACTGGAACAACGATACGGAAGTGGATGCAAAGTGGCACACACACACACACAGACACTATTTTTTTATATATAGTAGGATATATGTTTTTTTAATTAAAACGTTTCATCGACGGCACTGACCGACACGGATTTTAAGAGGTTTAATCTGTAGAAAGTATTTATGTAAAACTAAATCTTAAATTTACGTTTTCCATCCTGCTCCAAGATGCCAGGCCAGCCAGATTTTCCGCAAGAATCTCTGCCATCTGCCACTCGCCTAATTTAAAATATCTTTTGTATAACGGACCAAAGTCCACCGCACCTCCTTCCACTCCAGAATATCCCCCGAAATTGACAATCAACATCCCCCATCCAACCATCCATTTGGCTGTCGTGGGGTGTGTATAGGAGTGGCGCGGAAGGGCCAAGTGTTTGTCTCTATCCCCCGTCCATTCCCTCCCTCCCTAACCTATCCACCTGGACATCACTAGCAAAGGGTCAGCAAGGGTCATATCCGCATATCTGAATCCCTGATTCCGAGACTTAAATTATAATTGGCCCTTATTTTAAGTAAATGGAATAGAAAGCCAACATCTACAAAATTAGAAAAGAAAGAAAAAATAAAGCCGCAACAAACAAGCCAGAAAATAGGTAATCTGAAATAAGTAATCAAAACACCTAAACATGTAAAAAACCTAATACAATGTCGTAAACTATTCGACGCCAAATGAATATATTTGAAGGAATTTGGAAACGAAACTAGCCTTTAGTTCATACTTCAAGGCAATCGAGGTACTGGTTGATTAGCGGGGGGTGGGGGGTATCCGTCTTTATCCACCACAGCCTCCACAGTAATAAAATCCAGACTGCTCTTATAGTTTGGAGATGTAAAAGGTTAATGACGATTTTTAACTTCAAAATTCAATTAATTTTTCCTTTTTGAGATTTTTCGATTTTTTATGATAATTTCATAACTAAAAAGGCCGTTAAATGCTATTAATATGACTTCTGTTTCCGCATAAACCGTACGAAAAAGAGGCAAACCTACCCCCCTCCCCCCCGATAAGGAACCAGCACCGCAGGCTTTTAATTGCTTCCACACAGGCCTGGGAATGGGCCGGCCCGGGCCGGCCCGCCAGCCCATTTTTCTCGGCCCGGCCCGACCCGGCCCGGGCCGGCCCGCAGCCAATTTTTCGGCCCGCGGCCCGGGCCGGCCCGACATTTTGGGTACATTTTTACCAAACCAGTATATGCCATCATTTAATTTTTCCGGAGCCACAAAAACGTGTTAGATCAAGTCCGTTAAAGGTCTATAGGCTTGCACAACCGATTTAGGTATAGTATGTAACGAGAATTTAATCATAAAGCAGCATACAACCAGTACTTCTTTAGTTCAATAGAAAAAAGTCTGTTTTACTTAGTGGAGTTCAATTTCTTTGACCCCCACGTGTAGTTTGAACGTTAATACACTTAAATAAGGCTAACAAGGCATATTCCCAGCATTTCTGAACACTTCCGGCCAAAAAAAGCAAAAAGCAAAAGATTGACCTCGGCCGGGATCGAACCCGGGTCGTTTTCCTGATAAATCAAAGTTAAGCCAAAACTCGGATTTTTTTACTTTTAACTGTTTAAACAGATGATTGAAGTTGAATATCAATAAGGAAAACTTATAATGTAATTAAATTACCTCATTTAAACTCAATATAACTTATTGGCAAGGTGGCGGGCCGGCCCGGGCCGGCCCGCCAGCCTAAAATCGCGAAAATCTCGGCCCGGGCCGGCCCGGGCCGGCCCGCCAAATTCCCAGGCCTGCTTCCACACCACTAAAAATTCCAAAAGTTAGTGAAGGAGGAAACTCTTGCTATCTGAAAAATTACTATTATCCCTATTCTCATATCACAACTGGATGACGATCGCCAAAATGATCGTGTCATCACCGAATTCCTAGCTAAATTTATGTAGAAAAAGCATAATTCTTGCCCTCCAAGGCTAATCTTGGACAAATTCCAAATTTCAATTTTATAGAGATTTATCGTAACATCTCGCGGAAGTATGTGATATTCTATTGGGCTTGCTTATTAAAAACTGATGTTTTACTTACTGGCATACATCAACCTCGATAGAATATTGCAATCGAATCTCCCTGTTTTATTCACTGTTACGTTTCTATACCAGAGGCGCCTATTTTACCTCCAAAAATTTCGGAAAAGACCGGTCAAGCCCACCCACCGGTGAGCACATGAATTTCGAGGCGCGGGCAGCTGGAAATAGAGGGCGACACCCTGAAACCCAAGCCGACCCCGCGGGGGGATCCGATCCGATCGTTTGGCCCCTCTCCTGCCCCCCGACAAATGCCCATTTCCTGGGAGTGCACCTGGCATGAGACGGCGCTTAGCCAAATTATCCGGCCGAACCGGAAGCTAGGGGTCGTGCCGTGAAAACGAGCCTTAAATAATTTTGGACAATTTTAGCCGCGCTTACCTACTTTTAAGTACAAAAATCTATTTTAATTAGATCTTTTAGACGCGGAAATCTAGTGTTTTCGAAATGACTGATCGAGTAGCAAAAACGAAGGAATCCCGAAAATTCGTAAGGTCGAACAATACTCCTGCGAAGAAACATATTTTTTAAAGTCTGCTCGGTCTTCTACTGTAAGACCATCCTTCTGACGGTACTGGACTGTTAGCGGGGGGGGGATTTGGTTTGTTTTTCCTCTACTTACCTGTTAATAAGAAATAGTGTATCTTCATAATGTTTTCGGAGTTTTTGATCCCGAGAAAGTTACAAAACTATTTAAACGTTCGAAAATTTTGGCATTTTTCGATCATTTTCATACATTTTCGACGCAAAAGCCCAAAATTTTCGAATTTTCATAGGTTTTTAGCAGCTTTTATATCTAAAAAAGTTTATAACGGGCTATAAAAATGGGCTAAATTTTGTTATAGGACCGTGCAAGACCACTGGGAAAAATTAGTTTTACCCCCCTGCTAACGCTCCAGTACCCTTCTGGCCTACCCGTCGGGTCAAAGCCTATGCCCCGCAAAAAAACGCGTGCTAAACTGCCACAAAGTCACAAACCCTGGCCCCCATTTTTCGGGCCATTCCCCCCGGGTTGGAATCGTATTCATCGACGTGTTAGTGGACGGGGACAGGGGATGCATATTTGGATGGATGAGCACATCGGCCTACCCATACAACAATCGTCTATCAAAGGGCCCACAACAGCCCCCCGTGGCCACCGTTTCCAAACAAATATCGGTGGCACGAGGCGGGTCATATCAGGGGGGCTGACCCGAAAATAGGAAGTCCTTCTAAACGGTTTTTTCCCATTCCTAAACGTTAAAACTTTACAAATTTTTTTGAAACACCATCCAAGCATCGATTTCTCAACCAAAAATGGTCATTTTCAGCAAAATCTCGGCTTTTTAACAATTATTAGATGGTTTTTCTAGTCAAAATATAGCCATATTTTAGCGAATACGCTATTATGAACTTTTTAGGGGTTTTCGCCTTCGAAATTATAGAAGCGCATCAGAAACTGCTTAAAACTGTCTAAAACGCCATGTATCTGAGCAAAAGTTGATGAAAATGGGAGGAAACCGTGTAATTCCTTGTTTCTACCGATGGTTTTCCACAATGCTTACGCCTTGAAACTATTCAAAAAGATATGAACATTCACTCGGCGGAAACGTTTCATAGCCTAAATATCTAAGCTTGCTGCTAAACCGTTTTTTACTATTCCAAAACCCAAAAACTTTGCTATTTTTTTTCCAGAAAAAGCATAAATCTCGGTTTTTCGACAAAAAATTTCAAAATTTAAACCATTTTCAAGCGTCGTATAGTGTTTTTTCGACCCGAACAATAGGTGAATTTTACTCAAACAAGACACTGCGTAAAACATTATAAAAGTACATGATTTTTAGGAAGTAGGTATAGACGAAAATAGACAAATTTAGTTCCCCCCTGCTAACAGTCCAGTACCGTACATTCCACATCCGCTTTCACCAATCAGAGCCCCGAAAAAAGACGCACCCAACGAGCCCGTCAAGATGATTATGTAACCCGAATCTGCGGCCCATCCGCCCCGGGGCCCTGTTTGAGAGCACGCGCCCCCATGGGAGGGATGATCTCAATCCATCCTCACCCATAAATCTGTGTCCACCCCCCAAGGGCCGAGCGGATATCAGATCGGATACGCACACATGCACCACTTACCCCCGGCCCGATACCCACCCATCCACCATGATACGACCAGAAAGGAACACCCAAAAAGGGATCGGCATGCAAAAAAATGGTGGGACCGGAAAGAAACACCTGGATTTTTCCTAAAAATCCTCCTCCTGCTCTTTTTCCATAAGTCTACACATGTCTAGTAACTCACGAGATGGTTTAATAGTGTTTTTAGTATAATAAAACTGTACTTCAACTAAAGCCTATCTAAAAACCTTGGAAAAGCTTTCAAAAGTCAAAGTTTTGGTCAAAAATCTGGCCAATTTTGGCCGAAAAATCGATATTTTAGGCTAGTAGCTTAACAAGAAGTCTTTTAAGAGTGTTTTTGGTACAATACAATTATATTTCATATAGAAAACTATCTAAAAACGCTTGGAAAGTCGAAATTTGCGTCAAAAATCCGCACGTTTAGATGGAAAATTCGATAGTTTTGGCATTTTTTTCATAAAATTTTACGCCAGGTTCCAAAAAAGCTAAACGACCTGATTCCGATTAGGCGGAAAAGTTTATCTTCGAGAAAACAGAAAAAAAAAGATTTTTAGAAAACAACAAAATTTCAAAAAAAATTCCGATGGACTACTAAACCCCCACCATCCGATTGCGTTTAATCTTGTGAACCATATACCGTATCCACGTCCAAAGGTGTTCTTCGGAATCGCCATCGGTGGCCTTTTTTGAGCCCAAGAAAGTTTTCTCCAATTTTATGCCACTTTTGATTCTTGATTTGCCGTATTTCCGGATCGCGGGCCCCATTTCTAACCTTTTTTTTTTTGAAAATTCTAGACTCTTTTGAAGTTTGGGAATGGTGAACATCAGCAAAGTTGATTTTTCGTTGAAGCCGTGCTGCGGCTTTTCAATTTTAGTTTTTGTTAGCCCCTATTCACTAATTCGGCATTTCTTGATCTTCTGTGGGACTGATCCACTAACCATTTACTTCGATCGCATGTCCGGTTTTTTCACAACTTTCACTGTTCTCTAATGCACCACCCTTGCACTCACCCACTCTTTAGATCCGTACTTGGCTATGAACCGGACTCCATCGGCTCGCGGCCCTCGCCGCATCTCTTCCGCGTCGACGGCGAAGCGGATGTTGGAAGGGACCGAAAAGAAGGAAAACGGCATCAAGCGCTTCTTCAGCAGGCTATCGATGGGTGGATCCAGTTGGTTTTTTTGTTTATTTGGATGCTTGCACGATATTCTCCTAACCTCACCTGCATGTGACCGCTGCAACACCGGCTTTTCCTTTCACCAGGCGTCGTTTTGGGGCATCTTTGCGGTTATTTGTGCTCACCCGATGTAGTTTGAATTTTCGAGCAATCCCCGATCTTTTTAAACCCTGCCGAACAATAATAGTCTTCGCTAACGATGTGTAATGCTTTTACCTCTAAAATATTAATGTAACTCCCTCGGCCTCTCTGATCCCATCAGTCGATCAATCTTTTGTTCGTGACCTCGGGGCTGTAACGGTGCCATTGGATCAGCTGGCCTAGTTGGGCATAATTCTCGCCCATGTCCATTCGTCCCCAGCATTAGTAACCCCAGAATCAAAGCGATGTCCTTCCACCTCTATTTTCAAGACGCGCTACAAACGCTTTTCTATTGGAACCTGGAGCGTATGTCTTCGCGGCTTTTTGTTTCATGAGTGATTGCCCTTTGGCAAATAGGGCCCGGTTATTTCCGCGGTTTTATGCCGTGTTGATTCATGTCCTTCCGGCCCTTTGATGCCGTTTCAACTATCTCTTTATTTGAAGCCTCAGCCTAAGGGAAGAAGCATGCACCTTCTCGCCAGTCTGCTTTTATTCTTGACGATCCTCTGCTGGCGAATTCTTTGCAGACTATTACTTTTCATTGATAGCTTGTTTGATGCTTGTAAGTAGTAGTAGTAGTAGTAGGAATATGTATGAGGGAAGCTAAATTACGAAAACCGAAACTACTGTATATATTTATTCTTTTCAGTGCGCCTGCGCAAGGATCGGGCCCTGAAGAAGGATGCGCTCGAGGCCGGCTTCGAGGGATCATCGGCCCCACGAATGTCCCGCGTCTTCCCGAAACCATCTTCCGGCAGCGGCATCTCGGAATTCGACCCGAGGGACTTCTTGGAGACGTCCGGAATTTCGGTGAGGATTTTCCAATTGTTTCTGGTTGCCTAGAAAACCCTCGAGTCAGTTTATGATAGAAAAGCTTGGGAGTCTTCCACTTTCTTTATCCCCTCAAGGAGACGGGGCACTTGTCGTGAATAGATTAGTGCTAAGTGCGCCTTAAACGAGAAATTTTTTAAGTGGAAAGGCTTCTTCCAAGCTTTTTGGCAGTTTTTGTAGTTGTTTTCAGCTTGGTTTAGCTTTACGGTCCCCTCCCAAAAACCAATTTTTCGCGTCGAAACCGATGAACAAATGTTCCAATCGTCTTTAGCACCGAGAATTCATTGGGGTGAAAAACTTACGCCTGAAAGGCAACTTTTAATTTTCGCCTTTATTTTTTTTTTCAGGGTTCGATGATCGAATACAGCACACCGCCGGCCGGCCGAGGCGCCATACACCGCGACTACTCGATGACTGTCTCAGAGCGTAGACCGAAGTTCCGCCCGTCTCTGTCCGGCCACGACCTGCAAGCCATGGGTGAGAAATTTGGCTTACTAGGGAGAGGCAGATCAACTAGCCATGCACTGAAGTCGGGCTCAAAATGGGAATGAATATAGCGCAGTCTTTTTTTATTTGAAAATGTTGTGTGTGCGGGATTACAAGCTCAACGCTATAACTTTTGAGATTTGGCATTTGGACGTTTTCCACCACTTTAGCTTCTATCTCTTGGTCAAAACGAGAATGGTCGGCATTCGATCTCCGTCTCAATTTTGAGCACAATCTGATTAGGCCCAGTTAGGTAACTGTTTTTGATCAGCTTCACGACTTTTGGCCAGCGTGTTGCTTTATCAAAATCAGCCCTCTTCTGGCGAACCGGTAGACTTATAGGCGTCGCTCGGGATCGGCGCGGCGCGCCTGTCCATCGAGCCCTATGTAAACAGTTCAACTTCTTCCCCTCCCGTCCCCTCGGCCCCGTTCCCTTTTACGGACTTTTACGGGCCCTCGATATTGCTATTGACTCTTGCGGGCGGTATACGTTTCCGTCCTGGTCGTTTGAGAGTGCCCGGTTTTTATAGATACTTTTTGCACTAGAGCCAAATCGTTTGCGCATGGCAGTGATTGCGGGCTTCTTCCTTTTCGCTTTCGATTATGGTCGACTAGAGATGTGCGCTAGCCTTTAGCTACTCGGAAAAAAAATTGCTTTGCGTAGTGTTTTACGGGGGTTATGATGGCACGAAAGTCATAAAAACCCTTTTCGAAATTTGTAGGATGTTTTGAGAACTTTCTATTTATTTTTATGGAGAACTATTGGCTTTCTTTAGCAGCCCAGCACTAATTTGGAGAATTTAGAGTGGTACCCCGCCCTATTTAATCAAGTAGCCCGGAAGCTTTTGACAAGCGCGCTTTTTTACTATTGAGCCTCTCCTACAATCTGAAACCATTATCTTGAGGCGAATGACAGGAATTGCACACGGGCTTCACACCGGAAAGCCTCTTTTTTTCCACGATATGCTGGCTGCAATGCATAATCGGCGCCGGAAATCTTTTGTGCTAGCCGCAGCAGCATGCGCGCAGCCTGTTTAGGGGGTGCTCGGCTCGCGCCGCCGTGCGAATTAGCGGCCCCCGGCCTACGCTGCGCGACACAATCCCCCGTTTTTGGATGGAAATTGCTTTCGAAGTGTGCCCATTCGCCCTAGTCGATTTTCCAACGTATTACTTCTTCGAGTTTTAATTTTTCGGTCGTCTAGGAAGTGCTCTTTCCATCTTTGAATTGGCCACTAGCTTTTAGAACTAGTTGAGTCTGTAATTGCTACGAATGTAATCTTTGCTTTGTTTAATGATAGGAGAATCTATTAAAAGTTTTCTTTGGCCTCGCGTCTTTTTTCACCCTTTGTTTTTATCTATACCGTAACTTAACACTTTTAATCGATTAGATAGGAGCGGGCAACAGTACGGGCGATTTTCGGGGGTAGATAAGGAATGGGCATGCAAGAATTTACCCAGTTGGGCCCTTATAGAACTTTAACTACTTGGAAAATGATTTCCGGAATTGACGTTGATAACCATTCGCACTTCTTTCAGGTCCTACTCACCAATATTCGACTACTTACTCGAAGCCACGACCCATAGAAGACCTGCGTGGCGCCTACAAGAGCCAGCCCGAGATGCAGCTCGACTTTGGAACACCGACGAAGGAGGGAAACATCACACCGACACAGTTCAGGTATTAATTGTTGTGCGAATTTCGGTGTGGCTCGGTTCGGAATCGGGTATGGCGCTGATTTGCCGCCGTAAATCACTGTGCTCCTCCCCTGTAGTCTTTTCTCTGGTTTTCTGATTATTTACAGCGCTTGCTACTACTTGGTTCTTTCGCTATATCTGGGCTACCACATATTTTTGCGTAGGATTAAATCTTTCTATATATTTAAAGCAAGTTTGTGCTTTTTTTTGTTACTGTGAAACGTAAGCCCTACAAATTTTTGGGCAAAATGCGAAAAAAATACGTTCGTCGCTCAAAATTCCAAAAAATGAATAATTTAGACTTCTAAAACTATTTTTCTTTTGAAATATAGCTTCGTTTTACTAAAGGCACTATTAAATTACTTGTTATCGTGTTACTAGAAAAATCTTAAGTTATGTGAAAGATTCCCCCCTCCTACCCAACTAACCATTTTTATCAGCCGCTTTCTGCATGTCTCTTTCGCATCTTTCTGCCTCTCCCTCGACGAGCGTCGAATCCAATTATTGGCGCGTAGGGATCGTGGTGAGGGTGCATCTCTCTCCCTCGTATGGGCCCCATCCCTGGGACCCAAGGCCTCCCCTTCTCCTCCTCCTCCTTGAACATTTGGGGCCAACCTCGCGGCTACCACCCACCAGCCCCACACTTGTCTATTCACACCCCGGCTGCCGTATGCCTGCAGAAAAACCATTGACATTTCCTTGGATCGGGGGTGCGCCAGCTGTCATATACTTTTGCACAAATTAAACCGGCCCGACGACGGCCAGGGCCCCCACCCACATCCGTCATTTCGGACTTCCGGCGGGGTATTGAGCAATGTATCGCATTTTGTTGTTGCTTTACTAGTGCCAGGGGTAGAAATAAGCCTTTCACCTTGGGATCCAATTTTTCTAATAGAAGTGGTGGTGTTTTATGCGGTTTTTCACTATATCTAAACGTAAAACTCGAACTTTTAATGGAAATATATAGGTTTTTATCAACACTTCTAAATTTAAATATTTCATGGCAATTATAACTCCTTTTTCTACTTGAAATGTAGCTAATTTATGAAAAAAACTATCAATCTTTTTTCGAACCGTTATTCATCGCTGTCTACATTTTATGATCTTGGCCGCCTTTCATTCATTAGTTTAGTTCGAGAGAATTGATAATTTTTGCTACATCGAACTCGTCCCTTTTTTATTTGCCTAATTCGCGTTGGCTATCCTCGGCCTCCTGCTTGATATCCCCAATTCCCCGACCCACCCGGCTGCCACTAGCCTCCCCACTCGGCAGATTTGCATATGAATTGGAAATTTATAGGGCATGTCGTGTTGCCGGCGGCGACTAACACTATATTCCAAAAGGCGCTCATGATTCGTATTACACGAATCTTCGAGATTTCCCCATTTCTACCCTTGTAAGATTCCCTCCTGTCAGCTGCGGCCGAACCCCCTTAAATGGGAAGCACTAATCCACGATGGGCTTAGGGCCCAACGCTTGGCCCCTCCTATTCAAAATCAAGGGGCGCCCCCGCGAGGAGGCTTATTAGAAACTTGGGCACGCCAGCTGCTGCTTACACGAAGCGATGAGTGGTCTCTGGTCAATTTTGGGGGTTTCTTGGGTCGGCAGTGTCGTTGCTTGTTTTTTTTGTTTTCGGTCCTACCAGGTTTCAAAAAAAACCAAACTAGTTTTCCGTCCGATTCATACAATCTTTGATACGGGACTATTAATGGGGGAATATATCTACGTTTTTAGTATTTGTTATTGTCTGAAAAGGCATACAACTTTAGAATTTTTAAATTTTTTATAATTTTGATCGAGTTTTGGCAATAAATCAAACTTTTTTTATCTAAAATCCCGTTACCATTCCAGTGACGACTCGTTAGCTTTTGCGCATCCCGGCCCTAGTCTTATCCGAATCGCCTGCCCCTGCCCTTCACGGCATCAATCTTCCGGGGCCCCCGAATCGACCTCCGATTCAGCGTGTCTTATGCGATGGATGTGGCTTGAAGCGCCCCATACTCTTTTCAGCAAGCTCCTACTTTTACTACTCTTTAGTGGGGCTTTTGATATTATAAGGAAATTTGTCACGTCATAATTTGACAAATGCCACGGAAAGCTCGAAGAACCTACCGATTTTTCGATGAAATTAGAGTTTTGCCATAGTTAAATTTCAGCGTAATGATTTTTGCAAAATAGGTTCGGCAAACGCTAGTAGATCCTTGTAACGGTCCTCGGTTTATTTTGGCTGGGGCGAAATCTCTCCGATCTCTTCGGATGTTAGCTATCTTTTTGCTAGGAGCACAAGACTCCCCCCTCCCCCCAAAAAAAAAAAAACTGCACGTCCGTTTTGAGTGGTGGCTCCCTTCACCCCTTGCTTTTGCAAACAAACGGCTACGCTAAATTGACAGGGGGACGTTTCTCGGAAGCGTTTTTTGTTTCGTTTCGTTCGGGCTCCCCGGTCTCAATTCAACGGGCGAGGCCCCCAGTTGCAGAGGAGAGCACGTTGTTTTGGTAGTGTCGTTTCTTCCCCCAAATTTTCATCCAGGGCTTCTATCGATTTCGCCGGGCGATCGTGGGGCATTCGTTTCTGGGGGTAGCAATGTCCGGGCTAAGTGGCCGCCAGGGTCATGGGCCCAATTTCTGCTACAGCCTTCCCATGCGACACTTTGGTGGATCTGCATATTCCGCATGTGGCTAATTGGGCCCATGTGTGAACGCGTATTTGCCCGCTCGCATTTCAATCTTCGTTTAATGGTCTTTGGCATTTGCAAAATTTTAGCTTTTTTATATTTGAAGTTCAAATTTTGAACCAAACACGTATTTTAGTTTTCCAAAATTTACGTAGTTCACGTGAAGCGACCAATTCTGAAGGTCAAGGTGTCGATA
The DNA here is from genome assembly GCA_958295435.1 of Mesorhabditis spiculigera. Taxonomy (NCBI): domain Eukaryota; kingdom Metazoa; phylum Nematoda; class Chromadorea; order Rhabditida; family Rhabditidae; genus Mesorhabditis; species Mesorhabditis spiculigera. Next base: position 239,729 of record CATQJA010002613.1, on the reverse strand, counting down.
CTTTTCGTGGTTTTAATATAGAATGTGTAAAGTTTTTATATTAGGAAATGGTTTTGCCGCGCTGTAATTAGTAAAGATCTAAATTTCGATTTTTAGCACTTTTTAATATAAAGCAAAATTCTAGGTAAATAAATGATCGATAGCCAAGTTTCTTCTCCCGGTTTCACGAGGGCCCCAACGATCCCCGGGGCGCGTCTCAGATTTCTCGCAGTTGCGCCACCACCATCCACCCTTCCTTGGCCCTTCGCAATTGGGCGGGTCACCAGTTGAAATTGGAATCACATTGCGGGTGCCTAGCCCCGAGATATTGCGTAGTTTCGAGGGTGGGGCTGGTGGCTCGCTAGCACAGTGTCACCTGGCTTTTATTGCAGCTCTGTTTTTTCCTAAATTATTTTGAAAAAATTTAGATTTGGGTTTCTAGGTGTCGTTTTTCCGCAAATATAAGCTCCCGTTTTACTGCGGTTATTTAAAAATAGAAGCTGCCTATTTTCTCCCAATTTTCGATATATCGGTCAACCGAAAGAATATAAGAATCCCTCTAAAAATCTACCTTCCGTGTTATTGAAAAAATGGAAACTCGCGTAATACAGTATTCCTAATTGTTGACCAAATTTGGCTTGTAGAATCCTCCCGCACCTTGTTTTTTCAATTTGCCATGCCTTCAAATCGATGGTGCTAGTACACTACGCCAGCCGGTGTGGTGCGCTGCGCCCCGTTTGAAGCGCCCCAGGCTTTTTCGGCGATCAAGCACTCTGGTGGATAATGTCGCGATGGTCCATATGCCGGGCCCTTTGTCCCTCCGAAGCGATATATACGCCGCAAAGACAACCGACACGACCTCTTCCCCAAATTGCCTTTCGATCCCTTCCTCTCGGCCTCTTCTTCTCTGCTCTGCCGGGCTCGGCCGTGCATTTCCAATGAGGGGTCTCCGGGCCGTCATTTAGGAGATGAATCATACCGGTTTCCGAATTGAGTCGGGGTATTTTTCGATTTTTCTTTCTGATCTTGTATCGCTGCCTAATTGTAAGCTTTTCTAAAGACGGTTTTCTCGCATTATCTCTTTTAAGCTGTTTTCCGAATTCTTTCGCCATGCCTCCCATTCTAGCCGATGAGTAATGCTGGCCAAAGCGAAACCCCGGCGCACCACCCGTGCACCCCTCATTCCACCTTCAAAGTCATGCGGCGAGGCTCTATTCGCCGTCTCCGATTCCGAATCCGAGCCAGAGCCCCGAAGGGCCCGGCGGTCAGAGTATAAGCGCGAGACCACGGTCCCTGACCTCCTGGTCCGGGCTTTCAATCTAAAGTGCGCCAATTTACTTGAGGGCCATCTAACTTTTCTATTTAGCCAGCGCCGCAGTGTCGCCAACATCAACAACCACAGGCAGATCACCACACTAGAGGCACATGGATCAAAGGTTGGATTGGGGGTTTTTTTGCCTTTCTCTGCAGATACCTTGGCTGTTTCAATGTGCCCGATCTAATCCGTAGACTTTCTAACGCTCAAGGTCGGCTTCTTTCGGAAATTCGGAAACTTTCTTGTTCCTTATGACTGAAATTTTCTAATTAATCCTGGAAATTTTTTCTACATTTTTCACTAATATTAATTGCGTAAAAAATTTATATTTTTTGGGAAAGATATACCAAAAATATCCATTTTTGTGCCAAGAATCGTCGATTTATGACCAAAATACCGAATTTTAAGTTATTTAATAATTTTTGGTCCTAATCTGGCTAAATTTTGTCGTGAAGACTGGAAATACTTGCTCTTGCATAATAGCTATATCTGGATTGGAACGTAGTGTCAATCTCGATTTTGGTAAATAATTTTTCACACCATTTTCTTCGGCTTATCCATCATTTTCCATGTCTGCCGGCTCATCCGGCAAATCCCTGCAGCTTAGCGCCCTGTACAGCCATCAAGCTCCTTCCTTCACTGCCCACTTCCACCCGCCTTCTTCCCACATTTATCTCCCCCCTCTGCCTAGTCGATTATTGATGAAGGCTGGACGGAAAATGAGCCATAGGCACTGGTTAGGCACCTCGCGGACCCCATTAACTCATCGCCCACCCATCCTTATTGCTTCTGCTTGGGGCGGGGGGCCGTTTGATGTTTTTGTGTTTCCAGTTTCCCCCTAGTGTCTCCTTCAGTAAGATCACTCTTTTGCCGTACGGCTCCCGCCACGGAGACCCACTCGGGAATGCCACTTTTTCGCCGAGTCGCCTGCCTGCCCTTCAGCCAGATGTAGAAAATTTTCTGCCCTCCTTGAGATTCCATGCGGTACCGAAGCCTACCTAAAGGGAATAAGAAATCCGGGAACAAGGGCTAGGCTATAGCAGATTTTCGGTGTTTATTTCTTATCGGGGGAGCAAGACAAAATTTCAAATCTGCTTATTAATTAGTTTATTAATATAAAATGTAGTTTTATCGCGTTTTTACTGGTTTCTGATTGTTAGAACCTGTTTTTGAGACACCTTAAAAATCTTAATTTTTCGACCCGCTTTTGAATGAGCCGGTTTATACATTTTTATTCAAAAAGCCTTTTATTCAAAGCCTTGTCTTCTCTCCTTGGCTAGTTGAATGTTTTTTGCACCCCCTTCACATTTTCCCGATCGCTCATTCGATCCGGGCTGTCGGATCTTGCTGGATTAGTGCCAATCCGAATTGACAGTTCTCCTTTCGCTTTTTCGGGGCTGTTTTTTTTACCTTTTGTATTTAATTTTCGAATCTTTTTGGTGAATGCCGCTGTTTCGGATTGTTAAGAGGAAAAAGGCGTATCTATTTTTGCATTGCGTAACTGGTTGGACTTTTGCAAATTTTAGTTGCGGTCTAATCTACCTCCTTCCTCCCATGTCCCTTTAAGAGTTCTTATCTGAAAACGCATCTTCATGCACCCCTTTTTACATCTGGGGTGTGGCGATTCCATGGTCATCTCCACCTCCGGTCAGCTCATTTTCAAACAAGAGACCCACTTCTGTCCACGCGAAGGGGGAGAGGCAGTGTGTCGTGATGAATTGGCGTCCTCCCCCCGCTACCCCATCCATACCCTCGAAATGGTACCCCCTGGAGCTATCTGCTCCCTCTTGCTTTCCCTCGCTCTCTCACCTCGCCGGCACACCACATGCGAACGGTTGTTTCGGTCGGATCATTGAGGGCGCGCACATGACCTTCCACCCACTCGCCCCTCATACTCCCTGCCACCCCGACGCCCACCAAAACTCACCGCATAATGCAAACACGCAATCGCTTTGTTGCTGCTGGTTAATTGGAGGTTTTAGGGTTTTTCTGTTTTCTTGATTTTCTTGGAGTTCATGGGTTTTTTTAATTTAACTTTTTAAATTATTTTGAATAGCTGTCTCCTATTTTCTTGACCCTGTCTTTTTTCCAAATCTATTTTTTTTTGATAAGCGTCCAGATCTGCCCTAGCCATTATCCAAATTCGGCCACTTGTCACTGTTAGGAGCCTTGATTTTGCTCTTTTCCGGTTGTCCATAGGATCCTTATATCTTCGCTGTCTGATTCCATTGAACTTGAAATTCTGAACAAGTTTCGTCTTTCCAATTTCCAAAAAATGTCGTTTTCCCAGCCATATTTTTTTATAACAGTCGCCGTGCCCACTATTCAAATTCGGCCACCGGCCCCGGCTTTCCATGTAATTCCCCACCGGGGCTGGCGCAACTCGCACGTTCGGATTCCTATAAGCAGAGTTGATTCCTGAAGTTTGGCCTAATTCTTGCTGCGCTTCCCGAGCTACCACCGCTGCCTGGGGTCAATTCACAGCTTGAAATTAGTGATACGGGTTCTAGTTGGTCCTATTTTGTTCTCATGGGATAGCGGATTTTAGATATGATCTTTTAGGTTGCTTTTTTCATATCCGCTCTGATCCAAAAGCCATCTCTTCCTCGCCGCTTTCGCTCATGCAATTTATGCTCTACCCACCCAGAGAGCCGGTACAATTTTGCCCTCGCGCTCGCGCCACTTTTCGATCGTTGTGATTGGCCGATCCGTGTGTGCCAATAGTCAAATCCAGGCGGGTGGGGGTGACCTTGAATAAAGTGGCTTGCACGCGGCGTGCTAAATGGGATTCTGCATACCCAACCTCTTTTTTTTGGTGCTCGATTCGTGGCGCTTGGGACATACTATAAATTTCTATTAAAAAGTACAAAAATATCGATTTTCGAACCTTTCAAGAACGATAATCCGCTAGAAATATATTTAAAATGACATAAAATTCCCGATAGCATTACTATGACGGGTTTGTCTTGGCCTCGTAAGACCCCCATAATGCCAAAGAACCAGGGGCTGCATACCCACCCCCCTTTTTTGCTGCTCGATCCGTGATGCTAGGGGTAGGCTGAATAAGGCGCGCGCAATTGTTTGTTTTGGCGTATGGCCCTCCGTCCCCATCACCCTCGTTCTCACCTTGCCAGGGCCATATTCTAGCCCCCGACGACTATAGATGGGCGGCTCTTCTCGCCAAATTTAGGGGATGAATCGCCGCCGGGCGAGAGTGTGGCGACTCGGTGGTTTTGGGGGAAAGCGGTTGATTCATCGCCCACTCAACATCCCCCTACGGCCTCCCGGACTATCAACCATCCTCGCTCAGCACCACCATCTGAGCTTTATTGTTTCAGCGCACTAGCCAGGTTGCACTAGCGGCGGTGATGCTTGCGCTAACGGGGCTGACCATATGCTAGATTCAGAATTTCTAAAGATATTATTCTTCTCTCTCTCTCTCTCTCTCTCTCCTCTCTCCAGTTTTGTAGATATATTTTTCCGGATCGAATTACGTCGGAGGGTTTGAGAAAACCAGGGTTCCATTTTTGATATATTTTCATCTCGCCGAAATCTTAAAATTTTCATTCTAAAGAATTTCCACTCGCCGAGAAATTGCCCAGAGCCTCCTGTTTTCTTCTGTGAATTTTCTAACTTTCAATATATTTTATGGCATACGCAGATCCTCCTAATTTAGCGAGCGACCACGATGTCTCCTCTATTTCCCCACTAGGCTTCTCAATTTGCTATCGATAGTACCCGAGAAGGCGTTCCCTAAGATTATTCCGACCCCCTCCGCTGTCGCACCCCCTAAATGGTGGCTTGTTGCTGCGGGATGGAGCGTGTTTTCTCGAAATTCGTGGAGACCTTCAATAAGAAGGCGTCCATTGAGCAGCCAAGGGTATGCAGTTGGAAGATGAGCTTTTTAAGAATTTGTTCTAAGATCTAAATACTGTTTTCAGACTCTTGCGACGCCAACGCGCCCGCACGACCATCGCCACTTGCAGCGGGAGACCATTTTGAAGCGAGTTTTGGATTTTTTTCTTGGCGCTGGGTTATTATCGGGGCCAAAAATAAACTTTTTGATATCACTTACGCAATTCTGGTAATCGTAGCTTATTTTTAGAATTTCGTTACATTTAATAAAAGAAGTGTATAAAATCAAGGCATTTGAAATTTGTGATTGTTCTTCATATTTGATACTATTTTAGTGAAGAGAGTCTCTATAATTTAATGCGTTCTCCTATGAAATTCTTTACATTTTCTAATCCTTTTTTCTTACGATTTGAATTTGCATGTTTTTCATGCATAGCCGCCCCTAAAATTCTTCGCTCTCACTTTTCATCCTTGGCGAAATCCATGTGGTGCCTCACAAATGTTTTGTTAGTCCGGGTATTTTTAATCAAATACCATTTTCAGTGGATACTCTGATCGGCGCCCATCGGCCACCACTGCTTCCGGATCGTCCGGAAGTGGACCGGGAAATGGCCGCGCCGTCGGCCCGCCAAACTACCACAGCTATGCCGAGCCGCAGCATCGCCACAACGACGTCCACTTCACCCGCGAGGTCTTGGGTAAGCTTTTGGGTGTTTTGGCTTTTTTATTGTTTTGTTTAGTGGACGCGCCCCCGAAGGTGGCCAACAACCTCGACAGCATAGAGCAGCGCCTGCGCAATCTCGAAATTGCCCAGACCAAGCATGGTAAGCCGAGTTTGCGTTTGCCCTATTAAAATGTTGGAAATATTGGAAAATGACCAAAAATTGAAACTTTTGGTATAACTTTATTTTCCTTTTTTTGCAGTGGTCGTCCCGGTCGAACCTAGCCCCTCAATGGGTATCCGTCGCTTCGACGCTGATGGCTCGGACAAGGACCAAGAAATCGCAGGCCTGAAGGTTAATTTCTTTTACCAATGCTGACTCTTTTGTTTTGTTTAGAAACAGCTGCGTCAGCTACACACGAAGCTCGAGTCGGAGCAGAAGCGCCACCAGGACAACATGAACGTGCAGCGCGACCAATACAACGTCACGATCAAGGAGGTCAAGCGCCTAAAGGATAGGTACGTAGCTATGGCCATAGCGAGGTTAAACTTTTTTTTTAGTCTGATGACGATGGAGGAAGAGCTGCTGAGCTACCGCGAGGTGGCCGCCATCTCCAACGACTACCAGGAGGTCGGCGCCATGCAGCAGAAGCTTCGAGATCTTGAACGGCTCAACATCGCCCAACGTCAAGATCTCCTCTCCGTCGAGTTGCAGGTACTTTTTTGTATTGAAATTTGGGCGAAAAAATGGCTCAGCTCTCCTTTGTGTTACTGGACACTAAAATATATGAATATGTTTGCCTTGATCAGTAGAGCAAAATATATTATAGAGGGGTAGAATACTTCAAAAGGGATGGTGTATTTGAGGTAGAAAATCGAATCTTTGTTTTTGTTTTCTGGATTATAATTCTTTCGTTTTAGCGCGACGACCTGCTGGGGCAGCTGGACTTCAAGGACAAGAAGCTAAAGGACCTCTCAAAGGAGCTCGAGACGCTGAAGGCCGAGGTATGGGCTTGTTTTATTTTTAACTGTCTTTTTTAGCACTCTTCATATGGCCAATCGTGCTCATCCGGCTCGACGCCGATAGTCGACGACCTGGAAGCGGCCACGATGGGCGGATCGGTGACGCTGACCGACGCGACACCGATCTGTGCCGGCGATATGAACGGACGCCGTGCCTACAAAAAGGTAGATTGCTTGTTTTATCGATTCGTGCTTTTCCTTCCACATTTTCCCCTTTGTTCATTTCGCAAAATTAGCAGTCGAGCAATGTTTTTTCTTAGGTTACTTTTTTATCAATTTTACTCATCGAAATACTATTTTACACTCTTTTTTTACCGTCCCTAAGCTTAGCAACCCAAAATTTCAGTATTTTTTGACCAAAAGAATTGGATAGAATCCCCGATAATGTTTTTTAGGATTAGATTTTTCACGTTTTATAGTCGTAGTTATATGGTACGTTAAATAGTTGGTTTAACGTTTTTCAAACTCTCTTTTCAGGCCCATTCCACGATGACACCGATTATGCGCGGCAGCAACGGCCACCTCTCCGGCTCCCCATACGGTGGCAGCACGGTGACCTCCATCGGACACGGCGCCCTTCGCAAGTCGCACTCCAACTACCAAATCGGCCAAGACACTCCGAAGGGAGAAGTGGCGCCTGTCATCTCCAGCCTTATCCGGTATATTTCCCTTTTGCTTTCATGAAATTATTTTTTTCTAGGTCGCAAACGAAGCACGTCCTCGAAGCTGTCATCCTCACCCGGGCATTGGCCGAAGTGGCCCACGAAGTCGAGAATGGCAACAACGCCAGCCTGTCCGACTTGATGCATCTGCAAGGTAGGCTGCACGCTTAAATTCTTAAATGCTTTTTTAGCTTCGGCCGTCGATTCGATGTCGGAGAGCGAAGCCGAAAATCTGGTCGCGGACTCGACGCCAATGACCATCGAAGAGGCCCAGCGCAAGGTAAACTTCTATGGTCCACTTTTAAGCTTCGTCTTTTGAGTTTGCCATTCGTTTTTTTGCGCACATATGAATCCCTTTAAATGTGTTTTTGCAGATGACAAAGCAGCAGCGCAAAATGGCCGAGCTAACGAAGGACCTCGACGACGTGTCGCGCACCATGCGCGAGATGTACACCCGTCGCCTCGAGGAGATGAAGGAGCGCGACGAATACAACATCTGCCGAGTGCAATAATGTGATATCGCTATTCTCGAATATGTACACACACGCGAGTTGTTGCTCCCCCCTTTTGCCTGTCTCCAATATTTTGTTTCTCTCGCCTTCTTTACACCCCTCGAACAAATACGAGTCCCCTCAGATGGTGCCTATTCGGTCTTTTGCTCTTTGTCCCATATACACCCCCGCATCAATATTATCCGCCTAACCGTTCTGATTTCTCTCATCTTCCTGCATTAACCGTCGTTCTGGTTTTATTTTCCACCCATCTCCATTTCTGCCTTCAATTCCGAAGCATGAATAAACGTCTTAACTGATCGGGAAAATTGCGAATAGCATGCTATCAATCCCGAGATCCAGAAGATCAACTTGTTCCCATACATCACGTTCGTACAGCTGCTTCGTAAGGCCACGTTGCAAACGCGCGAGTGAGCGCATCAGGCTCCGTCCCTTTATCCTTCGGCCGAAGAGCGCGATTTGGCGTCATTTTAACGCCTGCTGCGCTAGGGCGCGTAACAAGCGGCTAATTCTTAGGGCGGCGCCGAGGATGGGCTGACCGATTCGTAAGCCTACGGCGATAACGTCTTCAGCTCCGATAGGTTCTTTCGCGTTATCGCGGCGGCGAACTTTTTTTTGTGCTCTAGAAATGTCTAATGGCTTAGGAAAGCATTTCGATTGTGTTTTTGTAAAATATACCTAGATTTCAACCAGAAAACCATCTAACTAGGGAAGTCCAAGATACCCGCAACACGAATCGGGCTGAAAGTTTGCCCAGTTATAGAACCGACCATGCTGATCATCGCCTCGTTTTCCGAATTTGCTACCGAGCTTAAATAATTAAGATATTAAACTTTTAAAATGGGCCAAAAACCCGCTACCCTGACCCTGGCTCACTAGAACGGGTGGGGTTCAAGAGGCCTTTGGGAAGCCCCCTTTCCAGAGCTTTCGTAGTCAACTGGTAAGCGCCTCGCTTCCGAGGTGGAGGGTCCGGGTTCGGACCCGGCCCGCGTATTTTTCTTTTGCTTTTTGCTAATTTTGCGCCGCACATGTGGCGCGTGTCCAGATTGCGTTATGCACACGCATTTACGTACATCCTAGAAACGAAATTCAACGAAATCATAAATTTATGAAAAAAGTTCATAAAAACAACACTAGTAAAAAAATTGTTAAAAACCGGTATTCCGTAATTCGACGGCAGCAACCGGCTCATCTGCGTGTAGCAAAAAACACAATCTGAACAGGCGCCAGATGTGCGGCGCAAAATTAGCAAAAAGCAAAAGAAAGATGTGCGGGACGGGTCCGAACCCGCACCCTCCACCTCGGAAGCGAGGCGCTTACCAGTTGACTACGAAAGCTCTGGAAAGGGGGCTTCCCAAAGGCCTCTTGAACCCCACCCGTTCTAGTGAGCCAGGGTCAGGGTAGCGGGTTTTTGGCCCATTTTAAAAGTTTAATATCTTAATTATTTAAGCTCGGTAGCAAATTCGGAAAACGAGGCGATGATCAGCATGGTCGGTTCTATAACTGGGCAAATTTTCAGCCCGATTCGTGTTGCGGGTATCTTGGACTTCCCTAGTAAGCACTTTAAAACGTTTTTAGCAGGGCGAAATTTTGCTGAAAAATCGGCAAGTCGATATTTTTCCAGTTTTTTTAGTCAATTTTGTAAAGTTTTCACGTCTACAATAGTAAAAAACTATTGGGAAACCTCTCCATTATTTATTCTTGCACAATTAGATCCCAAAAAAATGCCCCTTTCCCCCGCTAATGCGGAAGAACCCTCCGATAATCCCCAATGCATCAAATGCATCTTTTTTTGCGCTGTAATCTATATATTTTATCAATTGCCTTATCCGCGGTATCCACAATCGCCAAACGAACAAAACGTTCCCATTCGAGACACCATCCGGGGCAACAGCAAAAAGTCTTGCACCTGGAAGCCCTGTTGTGGGAATGCTAAAGAAATACTCACCACATATCGGAGCATTCCGGTGCCGTCGAGGAAGGCGAACGTGTCTCCCTTCTTCTGCCCCTTCAGATCGAACGTCCAAAATGGTTTAGTTTGATTTACAGTGGAGTTAAATTCTCGTCTCATTCGCATTATCGGGGGGGACCGTACTTCTTCAATAAGTATAAAAATGGCTAGTAACCTAACTGGAACTATTTTATTAGTGTTTTTTTGCCAAATATAACTATTTTTCAGATAAAAACAAGCTGAAAAGTTTTTAAAACTGTGAAAAAGCGAAATTTTGGTCGAAAAATCTATATTTTAACTTTTTTTTACCGGCATTCTTAAATTTTTAAAGTTTAGAAATAGTAAAAAACCGTTTATAAACACTTCCGCCTTTTTAATTTGAAAAAATTAGACCCTAAGCAAAAAGTTGGTCCCCCGATAATGTGAAGGAACTAAATTCTCTTACCCTCATCCAGGTCGGCTTGGCCGCGCAACGCTCGTGCTCCATCATGAAGTTCTCCTGGTCGTTTTCGCCAGTGAGCATGAACCTGTTGAATAGGGTAGCAGCGGTTTATTAGGGTACCAGTGAGTTGCTTGTATACCTACCTGTACTTTGTCTCATTCGAAAACTGGAAGACGACCTCGACGGGCGCCTTGGCCGCATTGCGCACATTCATCTCGATCTTGCACCCGAACACCACCACCACCAGCAGCAACAGCGAGATGATACGCGCGTAGAGCGTCATGGCTTGTGCCAGCTAATCGAAAGGGAAAGCTCAGGAAGCGGAAGCGGAAGATTGGTCCAAGTAACTTTCAAAAGTTTGTTTTCGCATTATCGGGGCGGGGGGGGCTTTTTATAAAAGTCTCGTAATATCCATTAACTTAATAGCAAGTCTTTTAATAGTTTTTAGTAAAATAGAACTATACTTTTGTACCAGAAAACCATCTAAAAACGTTTTAACTTGCAAATAAAAAAATCTAAATTTTGCTCAAAAACTGTCATCTTTACGTTTAGGAACACCGCCACTATTTACATTTCAAACTTAGATGTTAAGAAAAAAAGTTGCCCCCCGATAATGCGAAAGAGCCCAAAAGTTGAATTCATCCCAGCCTGAAAACAGAAAAAGAAGACATTCGCCGAAAAGAAGGAAATAAGGCGTACTTCCAGAAACCTTGTAAAATTCGGCAGATCGAATGGGATAGCGGATTCGTGCGTATAAGATGTGGGTCAGCCCCACCTGATAAAAGCGTTCCGCCCGAATCCCCCTAAAAGGGAAACAAATGACCACTCAACCTCGACAGCTCAAAAGCTCATACCCACTCTTGCTCTCCCAAACACATGTCATACAAACTTTATTCATGTACAGTCCAAGCAAAAATGATTAATTCACACATTAGCCATGGGACCGACTAAAGCCAGACCGGTAAGCATCACATAAATACAGAATGGGCGGGTAAATGGCTGAATGGTCTCTTTCTGCTTTTATCGCGCCATATCCGGAATCTTTGGCAGCCCGAACTCGTCCACCTCGATCCCTTCCGCCGTCTAAAAAACATGTGCTCATCAATACAACCTTCAGCGCTTACCCGTGATGCACTCGGTTTGGCGGCAGGAACGGACGGCGCGTTCAGAGCCTCATCCAAATACGAGGCGTCCGTGTCGCCAAGGCCAATCTCATCTCCGAGCGCCTCCAACTCTGCCTCCAAGTCACATTCATCAATCTGAACAAAAGGACGTAGATGTCGAAATCAAAGATTTACAAAAGAAAGTTCAAAAAGATGGTTCTTTCGAATTATCGGGGGGGGGATTTTGTTCTTGGGATACAATTTTTAGAAATATAAATAGCAGGATGTTTCTGACCTGCTTTTCTACCATTCATAAACGTGAAAACTTCACGGATTTTTACTAAAAAATACAAAAAAAAGATTGATTTTTCGACCAAAAAATTACCGAAATTTAGTTGAAATTAGTTGTATTTTACAAATACTATTACATTTTAATTATGCTACTATACATTTCCAGAGTCATCCGAAAAGATTTTGGTCCCGCGGTAATGCGAAAGAACCAAAAAGATTGTAACTCACATCAGGCGTATCGTACTGTCGACTCATGGCCTCCTGGATCTCGTTGTTCATATCCAGCATATCCTCCATTTGATCTTGAAGGTCTTCAATCTTGCCAATATCCATTTTCTTGTGCTCCTTCTTGAACGCCTTGAGGCCGTCCTTCATCGCGGCGACCGTAATCTGCAAAAAAAAATATCATGTGGACAGGCAGGCCTGTACGAAAAAGCCAAACATAACATAACAGCGTTCAAAACCAGCTTTGCGGGTCTTTAACCCCGGTCTTTCGAAATTGAAGCCAGCGCAAGTGGCACCAACCTGCGTGTCTTTCATGCCCTGGATGGCGAAATTGCTCTGATCCATGTTGAAGACTTGTTGGTCGAGTTGCTCCTTTTGGTTCTCGTACATTCGCTTCTGCTTCAGTATCCGAAGCGCCTTCTGCTTGACCATGTTCTTGCTGGGTCCCTCTCGCATCTTGGCCATTTGATCGCGGAGTTTAACCTGAAAAAAACCATAAACATATGTATAATTTTAATCGCAGAGGCAACGCTTGCAATTTGCTTGCTTACCAATTCTCCATCCAACTTCTTGATCTTTTCTTCGATGCTGCCGCCGCGAGCTCCGACTTTTTCCATGGCCGCATTCAAGTCTGGCGGCGGCTCCTTCTTCGAGCTTCCAAAGATGCGCTTCATCCTTTCCTGAAATTTTATTATGAAGGCACGTTTTTATTTTTCCATAGACGAACGAGAGAATTCGATCAATTCAAATCAACAAAGCAAAAGGGCGAAAATCAACATCGATCTAGCCTAAAACTACTTCACTAAAACAATGGAAACAGAAACACGCAAATAACGAATCGACTCCTTCGCCAGAGTGTACAAAGAGAAAATAGATATTCCTTGCAATGTCCTCACCACAAGGCAGCAAGCCGAAAGAAAAATGGAAGAATTGCGAAATTATGCGGTCTGCTTTGCCCGTATTCCCTTGTACCCGTCGTCCTGATGCTGATAGCGCTTGAAGTAGTACCAGGTGCCGTTTTCCTTCTTTTGCTTCAAGAAATACATCGACATGTCGCTCTCCCAGTGCCTCGCAAATCGTTTGTAACCAGCGCGGTCAAACTCGGGGATCGTACGGTCCGGGAAGAGGCCAGCCCAATGTGCTTGCATCACACATCGCTCGAGTCGAAGTTGTTGGCTCTTGCAGATCCCGGTCAACTGGCGGGGCAGCACGGTACCGTCAGGGCGCATGAACTGCTCCAAGATGAGCACATCGGTGTAGGCGAGCTTCACGGGGAGTGAACATGTGCAGAGGGCGCACTGATCTTCTGGCTGACGGGCGGCGACCGGGTCCGGGGTCTCGACGGCTCGCACGGTGGTCGTGTCTCCGCTCGTCTCCTCCACTATTCGCCATTTGCCGGCTGCAGCGGTGGTCGTCAACTTTCGAGCGAGATGCCGAAGCGGCGGAAGGGCGGACCCGATTGAGGATAACATACCTAGAAAGCGATTTCATTAAGAGATAGAAGGCTTCAAAATAAGGTCCACGTAGAAATAAAGAGCGAATTCGTGTGAAAAAAAGTAAGGGTAATTAAGGAAACCAGTGGAAAAAGACCGCTTCGCGGCCCTTTTCCACTGGGCCCCGTCCAGGAACCATGAATTTGAATAGCTTCTTTTTAGCCTGCGGTGCAAGAACCTGAGTCAGACCATTCTTTGGCCTGCGCCGCTAGAGCCCGTGTTGCGCTGGAATCCTTGAGCCTGCGGCGCCAGCTACTGCTTTTTCTCCCGGATTTAGCCTGCGGCGCGAGAGCGTGTTTCAAGGATCTTTTCTTTGGCCTGCGGCGCTAGAGCCTGGGTAAAGGACCCATCCTTGGCCTGCGGCGCGAGATCCTGGGCCAAAAACCTTTTCTTGGGCCTGCGGCGCTAGAGCGAAGGTCAGGCCTAAATCGCGCACACGGAAAACCTAGAAATATGTTTTGTTGCTGAACGACCAAAAAGCAAAAAGCTAAATTTCTCGCGGATCCGAACCCTCGACCCTCAAAGCCGTAGCCCCGGCCTTGATCCACTACACCACAGGGGGAGGTTGGAACGGGCAGCGGTAAAGGCCTCTTCATATCCTGGGGGCGGAACCGCTAAAAGGAATGGGCTCCAGCACCTCCGACAGGCAGGCCTTCAGGCCACTTTACAAAATTCAACTTTTGAGGTGGAAGCTGGTCGAATTTTGTGAAAATAATAAGATGCGCGTGATCCTCGCCATTGAATGCATAAGTGGTCAAAAATACAGGTCCAAATTCGCCATGTGAATTGAGTTATGGCCTGGACACCACCGCCCGTGACACGATTTATTAAGGACCTTCCAGAAAAATCCTTATAAAAACTTTATTTTAAAAAGTTTTGCAAAATCCAAAAAAATATATCTGGGGAATTACTTTTCCCATCTACCTTCCAAAAGTGAGGCCTCAATTCCCTCTAGGCGCTGAGAATCCGGACAACGCGGCAAAAACCCATTTTGTTAAGGATTTTTCACTTTTTTGCTTATAAAATTGTTAAATGATGGTATTTCGTAAAACAAAAAAATGCATCACTGACAAATGTGTTTCTCCACCTCCATGCCAAAAATCAGCTCGAAATTCGGCCTGACGGCCGAGAAATCGGCTGTACAGAAAACAGACATACTTTTCTCGCTTATAGGATAGGATATATAAGGAAAGTATGGAACTTTGGCGAAGGCTGCTAAAAATAAAAAATGATTTCCGATGAACGAATCACAACTATTAACGTAATTCGTAATGGAAAAACGCTACGTACCTTCCAATAAACGCGAGGTTTTTGCGGATAATCGAACAAAAATGCCGCCTTGCGGTTTCTTCGCAAGAATTGTTGCTTTTTGCTGACTCATTGGCTTCTTATCGCCCCAAATTTCATAATCGTTATAAGAAAGGCCAGAAACAAGAATTTGCAGAAAGATGAGGGGATTGCGATGACTTTTGCTAAAGGCAGGGCGGCCAAAGCCTCCAATATAAATAATCCAATCTCGATTTGGCACGCTTACGCAACGAATTGGCCCCATTGGGACCCTTCCGCTGATTCACGGGGCCCTATCCAGAGGGTTGGCAAAACGCCCGCTTGTCTGCTCAGGGCACGCCTCGCGGGACCCCCCGGGTGCACTGGGTGCGTGAGACGCGATTGCGTATCTCGGACCCGTTTCAACAGGCGCGTTGCCAATTTTTTGGGCTGTCCGACCCCGAAACCCCCTAAAATAGGAAACTTACAGGAAATTAGACCCCGTAAACCTTCGCAAATGGATATCCTCTCATTCTGATGCCGTCGGGGCGTCACCTGATTGGATTTCAGTTTTTCTTAATTTTTTGTACTTTTGGCGGTAACCTGGTTGCTGGCCGAATTGTCGACCAAAAGCCATGCTTACGCAACTTTGGACTTATCATAGGCCATTATTTCAAGGCTTGGAAGATAGCTGATGGGGAGTGCTTGTTCTGACCCACTTTTCGCGCCATTTTGGCCCATATTCTTTCCCATTGACCATGCGGCCATGAAGGCGGATTTTTAGCCTCTTATCGGTTCAGAACTCAGATTTTGCTTCCTTTGCGTTTGCCGGGACTTTACATCATCATTATGACACTAGACAACCAATTTGAGGCCATTTGAAACACATGCTTGCGTTTTTTGTCCTCTACTTCTTCCATGGCTTTTTCTACCCCAAAAACCGATTTTGCAGATGCCATATTGATATCTCGGGGCAAAAAGAGATCTCATTGAATGGCCGACATTTCGACTATGGTAGCTTCGGAGGTGAAGGCGGAAGAACAACAGGAGACCGTTGACGAGCAAAAGCCAGAATTGGTTGAAACAAAGGTTCGCGTTGGTTTTTTTTCTAATGTTAACTTCAATGCAGGAAATTCAACCTGGGCCCGATGGTGATGTGAAGACAACGCCTGCGATAGAGAAATTAGATCTGACTGAAGCGGATCCACCGAAGCCTGTGGACGAACCTGTGCCCAGTGTTTCTGGCACAGACGCTGTCAAGACGGAGGATGCGGCGGTAGCGGAAGCCAAGCCCTTGGTCGGTTTAATTTCTCGGTTCGCAGAAATGCTAACCAAATCAGAAAGCCTTTCTTGCGAACTAGCCATTTACCATAAGATTGTTAGCAAATCTCGCAAATCGTTTTGCCCCTGAAATTATTTGTTCGAATTGACCGTCTCCAGGAGTCTGCCGAGCCAAAATTGAGTGCAGCGGAAGTGGAGGCGAAGATCAAGCCCGACGAGAAGCCTGCCGAAGTCAAGCCCAAGGAGAAAACCGAGCTCACAAAGGTTGATTTCGCGAAGGTGTGCCTTTGTTCAGGAGAATGGAATGAGAATGTGCTTCGCACATTGCTAGGATAAAAATTTTGAAACTATTTCAATTTTGGGTTTTGGGACGTTTGTATATTTATGTATTTCAGGAAGCGAAGAATCGGGTAAAGCTCTACGTTCTCTGCGACCAGAAGGTTTGGGACGACCGGGGCACTGGACACGTCACCTGCGTCACGTCTCCTGAACAACCCAACGCTTCGTTCATCGTTGTGCAGCTGGAGACGGCAGGGCGTCAGTTTTTATCGTATTTTTTCGTAAAAACAGTGATTGGGTCGGGTTATTCGGGTTTCTCGAATTGCTGGTAGCTTTCTTCCTTTGGGATGTACGGTTCTTTCGCATTATCGTCTCGCGGGGGGGGGGGCAACGTTTTCTTACTAGCATAGAATTTTTCAAATATGAACAGTGGAAATATTTCTAAACGGATTTTCTTATGCCTAGACGCTAACTAAAACTTTACAAAATCGTTAAAAATGCCCAAAATAGCGTTTTTCGACGAAACGGTTTATTTGAACCAAAATTTCGGCTTGTCCAAAACGTTCTAAAAATTTTTCGATAGTTTTCTAGTGGAAATATACGATTTTTCCGAAAACTATGAAAATACTTCCTTAAGTTATTAGCCATTTCTAGACGTAGCCGAAAGAGTTCTTCTCCCCACGATAACGCGAAAGATCCGGATATCCTTGTTTTTTTTCTGACAGATTCCCATTTTGGCTCGGCGTTTCCTTATAAATTTCCCCCATTCGATTCGCGGGGTTTGCATTAGCCATGGCGTCTAAATTCATGGCGCACATCAACAGCGTCCGAATTCGGGATTCGGGCTCTCCGCTGAAAAACGGCTTCTTTGATACGGTATTAGTGGATGCTGCCTTCCCCCCTCTAATACCCACGCAGCGCATAATTCGTCGCCCTTTCTGGGCCTCTCCCTCTTTCCCATTGCCTCGGGGCCCCGCCAGAAATGTTGGCCCCGATAAGCGGCTCCGGTGACGCGATGAGCCGGAAATCTGAATCTGTTGAGACACGTTTCGCGCTATCGATTCCCGGAGTAACTTTCCTTTTGCAGAGAAGAAGAACGTGCTGGAGTCGCGGATACTGCAGGAGACTGCCTACCAGAAGCAACAGGTTCGTTTGGCTGGTGCCTTGAATTTGGTGCTCACTTCTGTATTGGACGGTTCTCGCTAGATTTGTTGACCTTGATGAAATGGAAAAAGTGCTTTGCTTGTGAGATTTTGGCGAAGTATCCACATCTAAAATGATGACTGTGAATGTATCCACAGCTAAAATTACCTATACCTTTTTTTACTTCTTCCCTTTTTTCTTATTTTGGCTTTTATATTCTTACACTTTCACTTCAGTTCTTATAGCGGCCGTTTTGTCGGTGTCTTTTTATTTTTCCGCTTTTTACGTCGCCAACTCTGTGATAATTTCCCATATTCTCCTCCGAAGTGCCTGGAGCTAGGCTTGGGGGAAACTTTTCGTAATACTTTAGCATGGGTTGGCTTTCGTGTTTTGCGCTCCCCAGTAGCTCCCTTGTCTTCATTTTTTACACAAACTCTTCTAAATTCGCGCAATAACGGGCCTTTCCCTCGTTTTGGAGCCGTTTTTGATAAGAGATTTCCCACGCAAGGCGGCGTT
The DNA here is from genome assembly GCA_958295435.1 of Mesorhabditis spiculigera. Classification (NCBI taxonomy): domain Eukaryota; kingdom Metazoa; phylum Nematoda; class Chromadorea; order Rhabditida; family Rhabditidae; genus Mesorhabditis; species Mesorhabditis spiculigera. Next base: position 221,732 of record CATQJA010002613.1, on the reverse strand, counting down.
TGGCTTGCTGCCGCAAACCCCCCGGTAAATGAACCCCTTTTAGCCCCCGAAATATTTCCCATCCAAATCCCAATTTGCGGGGTCTCTGCCAACGGCATGGCCCAGGGCGCCTGTACTCCCCGCGCCCGCCTTTCTTGGCTCCCCTCTCTCCATCTTTTTGACGTCACAAAATGTGTCCCACGGGCTCATCGGGCCACCACCTACCTGTAGCTGCCGTGTCTTCACGGCCGCACGTTGCCACGACAACTAATTCGTCGCTTTTTGGTCGGGCCCGGCACCGCTTGAGGCCCCGGGACCCCGGGTCGCCGTGTTCTCCGCATCTCCCTGTGGCGCCTTTCGTTCTCTGCGCGCCCACACGCTACAGAGACCAGAACCCGTTTTTCGTGGAGGGGATCGGGGGCGTCCGTACTTGGCGCTGGGCCTTACTTACACCTCCTTCCCGGTACCCCCACTAATGCCCATTTATCGCGGACATGACGGTAGACTTGGATAACTCGCGTTTTTGGCAGGGGATTAGGGTTCTGGTTCGTTAGCGGGGGCGGGGGGGGGGGCGAGACAAAGTTGTAGTTAAAGGGATTTCGACGGCATAATCAATCGGTTACGCGCTGGAAAGAAAATGTCTCTGCGCCGCCCTAATGGCCCTAATTAGTGGTTTACGACTACTAAAAACTTCGAAAAAACTTAAAAATGGATAATTTTTGGAGTGATTATTTCCTTTTCCGAAATTTGACGGAAAAGTCAATCTTTTGCAAAGGTGCTCCGGATGAAAAACTTGAAATTAAAAAACCATTTTTCTTGCTAAATAAGGGCTCCTAATGTCCTTAAACTAGCTTATATGTCCTTACTTTTCCTTTTCCTTTTTTTAGGATTTTTCGCCTACGGTCCCTTTGGAAAATTTGGCTCCCCCCGCTAACGACCCAGAACCGGTTTTCAAACTCTGAAATACCTTTAGCACAATAGCTATCAACAAAAAACCATTTTTATTCCAACACCCGATTGTGCTCTTCTTCGCAAATTCTCCCCACCTCATTTGTTGCCAAACATATTTTGCCAATTCGCCGGGTGGAAGCTTTCCATCGCTGCGATGTTTTGTGGGAACCCTCTCAATTCACCCAGTTCCCTCCAAGATGATGAAGACCGCCATTGGGAATCGATCACGGCGCTTCACAGTCATTCAACGCTTTGTGTAAGAGACCCATGACGATTTTTGCAGACATTGGCTTCATTGATTGCCACTTTTGCTATAGTTTTTGAAAGGTTATCAATGTAGTCAAGCCTACTGTATCCAGCCAACCTCCTAGTTTCCGGCCTTAATTACCGGTATTCCCCGGGTTACCGAGCTTTCCCCTTCACGATTGTTTGTAGACGGCCGCAACCGAAATCCGGGGCCCGCTGGGAATTTGCTTTTGCGAATCGTGGGGCTCCCTGGTTAATCAGTCGGCTCCACCCGGATTAGAACTAATTTCGGGCGACGGAGAATACCTTGTCGCGGCTTTGAAAATAATCACGGCCTTCCCCCGCTAATCCCGATGAACTGAACATCCCAGCCAGCCTGATTAGCTCATTTTCATTCCGAATTTCTTCATCGTCTCTCTTTTTTCTCCCTAGCCTTCGCATTGCAGGGTATCACCCCCTACGGGTATTCGCACGATTGTGGCAGAGAAATGGACAACGTATTTAGCGAGAGCCGATCCGATGATGTACAACTTTTAGCGAGCTAGAAAATTGCAGCAAAAAATTTGCCGTACGCCCATTAATTGGCCATTTTCAGGAGACGTTGATAGTGTGGTCCGAATCCGAGAACTGCGATCTGGCGCTGTCCTTCCAAGAGAAGACGGGCTGCGAGGAGATCTGGGCGAAGATTTGCGAGGTGCAAGGCCGAGACCCTGACGTGAGCAGCATGTCCATTTCCAGTATTCGTGATTTTAGGATGGCTACGACGATATTGATGAAGAAGCGTCAGATCCCGGCCAGCACAACCCAACTCTAATGACGGTCAGTTTTAAAGGCAATTGAGCTTTACGATCCTCGCGCAAAACCGATTTCGAATAGAAAAATCGGTTTTTGTACAGGGGCCGTAAAGCAGCATCAAGCTCAGTTTTATACCTTGTTTATTAACACATTTATTTTCAGGCCCGCACGAACACCATTGCCTTGCCGCCGTGCGAGATGTCGAGACTTGGGGAGATCGAGGTATTTCAGTTTCCTGATTCCCTTGATTCAAAAAACTTTAGCTGCTGCTCAGCAACAATCTGCAAACGCCGGCCATCCGTGACCGCATGGCGAACACGATTGAGCTTGAAGAGTTGGTGTTTTCTTTTCGACGCTTCATCTCTGCTTTTCTAGATACATCCCAAAGCTGTGCGACGTGTTTCGGATGTGCGAGGACGTCGAGAATCTGGACGGCTTGCACCAGATGTTCAACATTGTACGCCATCTCTTCCACCTCAACCGGAACAGCATCATCGACCGGCTGTTCGCCAAAGAGCACCTTCGTGAGGTCCTCGGGATGCTTGAGTAGGTTTTCGTTTCTGAGCACTTTCGCGCCTCCCTAGGATCTGTATCGATTTATGGCCGATTTTTTTCAGATACGATCAATCCAAGGAAGAACCCCGCAAGCACAGGGAATTCATTTTCGAGAAGACGCACTTCAAGAACATCCTCAACATCGAACAAGAAGATTTGAAGTGAGTGGAGCATCCCATTCCATGCAATTATCTTTTTTCTAGGGACAAAATTCGACACGCGTACGTCGTTCAATACGTGCAAGACGTGTGCTTCCCCGCCCCGTCGATCTTCGAGGAGAACCTGCTGACCGTGCTGAACAGCCACCTCTTCTTCCATCGTGTTGAGATCGTCTCCTTGCTTATGGTTGGTTTTAGACAAACGCCGGCATACGTATTGGGTTTTTATCAAATTTTTGTTAACCAAAAATTTCTAGGAAGAACGCGTGCTGCGTAGCCTGTTCACGGAGCTGAAGGACGAAGCGTGCACCGTCGCGAGACGAGCCGAACTTGTCAAATTCCTGCGCGAACTCTGCTCCTTCTCCCAGGCGCTGACGAACAGCGGGCCGAACAGCCGCGAGGCCTTCTTCAAGGTAAAACTTGCTGAGGTAAAGCACATTACGATGGGTGGGACGGACCGGTGGAGCCGAAGTTTTTTTGCTACCAATCAAAAATCCAGACCGGTCCGTCGCAGCCCTACGTACAACATGGCTTCCTTAACATGATAGCTCTTCTGGTTGGCAGTCGTCTGATCGAAAAACACCTGATCGAAAATCGCCTGATCGAAAATCGCCTGATCGAAAAATCGCCTGATCGAAAATCGCCTGATCGAAAATCGTCTGATCGAAAAGTCGCCTGATCGAAAAATCGCCTGATCGAAAATCGCCTGATCGAAAATCGTCTGATCGAAAAGTCGCCTGATCGAAAATCGCCTGATCGAAAATTATCGGGGCTGAAGGACCAAGCCAGGTGAAATACAATTTTTCTTGCCCCAGCACCTGGAAGTAATTTGTCATACCATGCTTCGTGGTTAGGCTTAGACTTAGGCACCAACGACGCACTCAACCAACACTTTGGCTGCAAGCACCCGTCCATGTGGAAATTCCTCAACTACCTTCAGAAGTTCGAGCTCAAAACCCGGGTCAAACTGAGACAGCTCCGAGAATACGCGCATGCCCCGAAGAAACGCGACCGGACGACGCTCGACGAGCAGCAGAAAATATGCTACAACTTTCATAAGGATTTGCTTTGCTTTGCGATTGTCGATCGGGCGACTTTTCGATCAGGCGACTTTTCGAACAGACGATTTTCGATCAGACGACTTTTCGATCAGACGATTTTCGATCAGGCGATTTTCGATCAGGCGATTTTTCGATCAGGCGATTTTTCGATCAGGCGATTTTCGATCAGGAGATTTTCGATCAGACGACTTTTCGATCAGACGATTTTCGATCAGGCGATTTTCGATCAGGCGATTTTTCGATCAGGTGACTGGGAATCAGCTCTTCTCTCGAAAAGCGGTTGTGGGGAAAGCGAAAAAAACCTGGGCTTTTGCTCGCCATACAGAGTCGTCATATTAATTAATGGATCCACACCCTGTTTTTCAGACGCTGATGCACAACGACGTCCTGGCCACCATCGAGCCCTCGCTGAAATCGCCGCACGTCGAGACGCGCAACACGATCGTTGAAGTGCTGGGGATGCTCGTCGAATTCAGCCCGCACACCATCCGCGAACACATCATCAGTCAAGCAAAGAACAGCACCGACGTACGTTTGTTCTATCTATTTCTTGAATTCTTTTTTAGGAAAACGTCTTGCTGAATCTGCTGATCTGCCACATGCTCAATGATCGGGATGCGGAGTTGTCGAGTGCCGAGCAAGTATTCCAGGTACTTTTTTTACTATTTCACGAGCCACCCTCTCGAGCCCGCAAACTTATTCCCTATCCTTGTTTCTGCAGGCTCTTCGCACGATCATCGACCCGGACAACATGGGGGCGAACAAGACGGAGCGCGGCGAATTCCTGGTCTTCTTCTACCGCCGCTGCATCAACACCGTGGTGAAGAAGTTGTTCGAGAACGTGGAAGGCGGGAAGCTAGTGAAAGGTAAACCGGATTTTCAATCAATTCTCCGTCGTCTGTTTTTCGGGGTTTTTTTTCGCCCTTTCAACGCCTTTTCCAGATGATTACTACACGGCCAGCGTCTCGCATATGGTGGTGCGTCTCCTCTGCTTCTGCGTCGAACACCACGCGTTCAACGTGCGCCAATGGGCCCTCGGCGTGGGGTTGATCGGCAAAGTGATCATCATGCTACAAAGTCGACACCATCTCCTTGTCTTGGGTAAGAATAGCATTTTTTTCGTAACAAAATCTGGTTCTAGGCACCCTGCGGTTCTTGAGAAGTATTTGCGCTTTGAAGGACTCGTTCTTCACCCAGGAACTCATCAAGCACAACACCATCGCGGCGGTTAGTTTTATTTTCTTTCTATTTGCCATTTTTATTTAATGCTTAAATGGGACAATGTCTAAATTTCATAATGCCGGCCACGAAGTCTTGAAAATTTCGGCAGTATACAATTTGGGCATTTTTTTAAAAGGCCCTTATCTTTGCCTCGTATTCTATGGATTTCTCCTTCAGATCGTCCGCTGTTTGCTTGCGAATGGACCCCGTTACAATCTACTCAATTCTGCCATCATCGAATTCTTTGATTTCATGAGACAGGTTTGTTAGAATTTTCTAAATTTACTATCGTGGTTATTAGGAGGACATGCGCACGCTGATCAAAGTGTCGATCGAGAAGCACTGGGAGGAGCTGCAGCACATCACCTATGTGAAGGTGTTCAAGAATTTGAAGAACAGGTACGCAATTTTTTTTTGGTTATATTTTCTTTACAGGTATGAGCAACATCAAGAAAAGGGCCCAGTGCGCAACGATTCGTTGAAGGAAAACCAGGAGATGAACAAGGCGGCGAAGGAGCGCCTCGTACGTTTTTTTCAGACTTGGCATTTACTGTATCCATTTATAGTTTGACGATGATGATCAATGGTTCTCGCAAGATGACGACGATCAAGAACAGAACACCGTGCCCAGCAGCCAGCCATCGTTCTCGGGCGTTGGTGCGCCGCCTGCAAGGAAGACGGCCGTTGAGCCGAGCTTTCCATCAGTGATGCGGAACAGATTCGGAGAAGAGGTAGAATGAAGATTTATTAGGAAAATAATTAGAATAAATAAAAAAAGGGTTGTTTGCTCTACTAAAAATCTAAAAGTTTTCTGGTTTTCGAAAACGCGTTTTTAGGATGACGAAGAAGATGGCGCCGTGTTCTCTTCCTCGTTGCTCAGCCAGAAAAAGCCGAACATGATCAGAATCTTGCCGTCGCCGAATCGCTCGCCCAACTCGACAGCCAACGCAGGTGCCGAGCGTAGCCGCTCCCCATCGTCCGCTCAAAACTCTGGCGTCGAGGAGGTGCGTTTTAGTGGTTGTAGCTGAACCTGTTTTTTAGGTCTCTAGCAGCAACGGTTCCGCCACCATCAAACTGCCCAACTCGCCCGTATCCACTGCACTAAAGGTAAAACGGTTTTTAGGAATTGTCTAATTTCTTGTCTAGACGCTCTCTGAGTACGGCGATTCGGATTCTGACGAGGATGATGTGTCGTCGGGCAGCAGCAGTCGGGAAGGCGAGGTCTCTTCAACCAGCCGCGATGACGAGGGCTCATCCCCGTCACCATCGGCTGAGGATCCCGCGACTCCGGAGAACCCGTTGAAGCGTCGACGCACCGAATCTCCGAACGGACAGAGCAGCCCAAACGAAGCTGAACACGCCATGACCACCTTGCTCGCGTAAGGATTTGTTACTACTATATTTCAACTCGAAAAACTATTTCCGAACCCGAAATGCTTTGAAAGAGTCAAAATTGATAGGTTTCTAATTTTTTCGATACATTTTTGTAAGGTTTCCAAGTCTACCAATAGTAAAAAGGACCCTGTAGAAACAATCGTACTATTTCTATTTGTGAAATTTGCCCCCCCCGATAATATGAAAGAACCGAAAATCGGTATCCAAGCGTAAATCCATAAAACATATGCCTTACCGAACAACCGTTTTGTTTTCAGAAAGGAGCCGCTGGAGAAAAAGGCTCGTGCATCACCATCGCCTCCACCCGTCGGCGTCGCCACGAAGTTCGTGCAGAGCCCCACGGTCACCGTCAAGGATTCGGCTGCAGCACCAAAGACTGATTGAGAGCCCTCCCAAATTTTCACTTTTTCTGTTTCGGTTGGTTGTGATGTACCCGACTCGCCCACTCACCCCCTAGCTCCCCTGTGCCTTTTAGCATGTACTGCTGCTGCTGCCCTGCAAAACCATTCCCCCCTCGAAAACAGACGAGCAGGGTGGCCAGACGCGCGTCGTGAGCATTCGAGGCTGGCTCCTTGCCTGCTCCGCCCGATAATGTAAAAAACGGTCTGAAGAAAGCGCGCCCGCGACCACCTTCCGCTAAAACCTCTTCTCTGTGTAACTTTTGGCCCGGCGATCTCCGTATTGCGGCATGGCGCGCGGCTCGTTGAAATCTAGGCATCCATATTCCATGGGGGGAGACCCGTTGTGTAGCTGGCTTTGAAAGCACAATGTATACACCTGGTGGCCGCTTTTTGGGTTGCCCCCGGGGGTCAGCTACCTCTGGCGCCTATGGACGCCCGTCCCGAAATTACGCTACCAAAAACCTGCCTCGCCAAAGGGTTTTTCGAAATTCTTTTGCCGAAAGCCTTTCCGAGCTTTCAAACTGCGCAACCCGGTCTCCCCTTCTCCAATTCCGTAGCCCACAGCAATGGTCTCAACCCTGTGTTTCGATTGATTTGTGTGTGTTGTCCTCCCCGCTGCCCCAATCGCCTCACTGTGAATCGAATGGTGCCCCTCAAATATGTCAGCCCCAGTGAACGTGTCTCCCGGCCTTCCTCCACCCACATTTACTCCACTATTTTACGCTCTGCTCGCCCCGCTGAGGCTCAGTTCTGCCGCGCGCGCACAGTTCGGGCTTTATACTTTGCATTTCCGGCAGGCCACCCATCCGATTGCGGCTGTTATTGTTTGTCCCCTGTAACCCCCTGCCCCCCTGTTCTTCATTGTTTTGTGTCCCAGTACCAGCGACCCTCGCTGCGCACCTCGTTATTTATAAGGTGTTATAACATCCCCTGCGACTCATTTTATTGGTTTTTCTGTTGGGGGTTTAGTCTGCCCCGTTCACCACTTTCGACCATCAAACGGTTCAATAAATCGTAATCTCACTACAACATTCACCGTGTTTCGCACGCCATTTGACTGAATACGATGTAATCTTTATTGGCGAGAGCCGGAAGAGACAGTGGTAATTATTTGACGCCGACACCTGCTTCGTTTTCATTTCCTTTCTAGTTTCATATATCTATATCCCGGAATAAGCTTCCAGTTTCATATTTCTTTCTTCGAGAATCACGAATATTGCTCTTTTTCAGCGACATATGGTGACCAAGGGAGGTCCCGATGGCGCCGGAAAGGGAGGTGCCGTCACCGTGACGGCCCTCGAGAAGGACCCGATCATGGAGGTACAATAAATTTATCACTGGTGACGTAGTTTTGGTCAGTTATCCTTCAAACATTGGCACCCATCTACCACGGCCGACCACACCCCGTTCGACTCGGCGCTGGTCGTCGACATCTACGAGAAGCACATCAAGGGCTCCGGCTTTAGCCCGAGGAAGATTGTCATTTTGGAGTTGAGGTATGGGAAGGAGAACCGCATTGAAAGGAGTTTTCGTCTAGAACGTAAAATTCATTCAGTTGCCTCTATATCTTTTTTTTTCTTACGTAAATTGGTCGGCTCTTAATAACTTTACTGCGTAGAATTTAGCCTGCTTTGTAAAATCGCTCGGAATAATTTATAATTCATTTTAGCCAATATCTGGAGCGCTACCTGTGGGCCAACTACACGCCGGAGCGCGCTTCAAATGCCCACATCCTCTCCATTGTGATTATGATGAATGAGAAGTTCCGGGAGCGCATTTCCGCCTGGGAGGTGAGGGTTATTCAGATCAAAATTGTATCTCTTTTGATTCCACGACAACGATAAAATTGCTTTTCAGTGCTTCACTCTGTCTCCGACGCATTTTGTCGACTTCATGTCCCGCGTCTGTGCGTTGACCCTCGATGAATCGCCGAGCAGCACCGAGCAGTGCCAACTACTACGCTTCCTTGTCAACGCCTTCAATTCGGTGGTGAGTTTTTCTACAACGATTTGATTTTTGAACGATCTTCGTTCTATGGATCTTTGTTTAGGAGGTCGACATTGTCCGCGAACACGTCGGCAAGCTTACCCATCTGGCAATTTGGGAGAATTTACTGCCGGTAAGTTCTGATTTAGACAAGACTTTGGATTCCTGGTCTCTTTCCCACCTAATTAACTCACTTCAGGAACAACGCGCCGACTACTTCAAGAAAAACAAGAAGCTCAAGAAATACTACACAGTACTAGAGCGGCAAATGAAAGTAGGGCCCAAAATTTCGGCTTTAATTTTTGTTTAGGAGAACGCGCCAAGCATCCCGACCAAATTCGAGCGCGAATACCTCTGGAAATTGATCCAGCGTTTCGTCAAGACACTTCAATCGGTTGATGATGACACGAAGGGTACTAGATTATTTCGGATTCCTTATGTTTTTTTCCTTCCAGAAGTCGACATTGCCGAAATTCACTATTGTGAGCGCTTCGTCGAGCTGCTGATCGATCTCGAAGCGCTGCTGCCGACAAGGTAAAACCGTGTTTTCGAATATTTCCTACATTTCCTTTTTTCTAGACGCTTCTTCAACGCTCTGCTCCATTCCTCGCACGTGCTGGTTCACTGCGTCACGTCAAAGTTGATTGAGACGGAAGCCGGCTCGCTGTTTTGCCAGGTAAGTGATTTTCTACAATGCAGTGGAAATATCATCATCGAAATTTCCCGCTTACCCCTCATTTTTCAGCTCGTCACCATGCTCAAATTCTATGCCCGGTTCGAAATTGACGAGATCACTGGACAACAACTTTCCCAGACAGAGGTAAGCGCTCTTCGATTCCCCCCGAACTAGCCGATTCTCCAGGTGATCGACCGGCACTACGACTACGTGGTGGCCCTGCAAAAGGCGGCGTTTATTTACTTCAAGGAGAGCATGTCCGACTTTTACCTGATGAACATCAGCTCGGTCGACACGCGCAAGGCACTCAGCGTTGTTTTTGAGCGGATGAGGTTGGGTCAACTATTCCCACCTTTTTAACAATCTTTTTAGCACCGAAGAGCTCTACCGTTTCGCCGACTACCTCCACCTGGTGCCGCACATTGAGGCCGAGGACAAGGAAAACGCTAGCAAGCCTAACATGGACAAAGCGTTTCTGGCTGAGGCCATTGTGAGTTTTTGCAACGTGTTCATGGAATTTTCCTCCATTCCAGACACTGCACTGCGAGCGGCGTCAAAACCAGCTGCAGCAGCTCAACGAGCAGCCACTGTTCCCCACCGAGGCCGTGTTGTGGAACGAGAATCTCGTCCCGTACGAGCATTTCTCGGGAGAAGGTACGTGGACGATTTTTTTTTGTGGTTTACGACTCTTTTGCAGGGGTGCTGGCGCTGAACAAGCTGAATCTGCAATTCCTCACGCTGCACGACTACCTGTTGCGCAACTTTAACCTGTTTCAGTTGGAGAGCACTTGTACGCGTTTTTTACTGCTGTACTGCGCTTCTTTCGCATTATCGGAGGGGGGCTGATGACCATTTCAAAGTCGAAATTTTCGTCAAAAAAGGCCATTTTTGGTCGGAAATAAGTTTTGTGATGTGGTTAATAAACATTTGATTTTTAAAGTTTCGCTATCTAGATTTGAGAATTAAAGCCTAAGAAAGAGTTAGTCCCCCCTATAATGCGAAAGAACCTAGCTAGTTATCGGTATTAACTGAAAGATATGTTTTTAGACGAAATCCGCCAAGACCTCGAAGATGTGCTGTTCCGGATGAAGCCGTGGAGGCATGAGGTTGATTTATACTTTTTATCTCCTTTACCAACCCAATTTTTAGTCGAAAGACGACGTCGTGTGGGGTGGATGGGCCCGAATGGCGTTGCCGCTGACGGATATGAAGATTGTGGAGGTGAGTGCGTTTACTACAGTCAATTACCACCCCATCTAGGTGAACAAGCCGAACGTCAGCGACAAGGCTCCAGCCCGCGTCCGCGCCGAGTTCACCGTCAACATCGGCAAGCGGCACGACATCCGGAACGAGTGGGAGGGACTCCGAAAGCACGACGTCGTTCTGCTGATCTGCTGCCGCCCCAACGAGCCGGTCGGCACGAAATACGACGTGCGCAGGCCGTTCAAAGATCAGGTAGCGTACGAAAATTTTCGGATCAAATTTTTGCAGATTGACGTCACCTACGTACGTGGTGGTGAGGTTGAGGGTATGCTGGACGATCAGGGGCAACTTATTGAGGAGTACAGTATGTTTTATCTTTTGGATGTGTATTTATCAACATTTTAGCATCCTACGAACGAAAGCCGAAGATCAAGGGCGAGTTCCGGCGCTACCGCATCCTGCTCGACCCCAACCAGTACCGCGCTGACATGGAGAAGACGGCGTTGCACGGGCATGAGGTATGCTTTTATTTGGGCTATTTTATTTTTATTTTTCCCCTTTTCAGGACGTCTACTACACGTTCAATCTAGTGGTGCGACGAGACCCGAAAACGAACAATTTCAAGGTGATTTTTACTCCGCTCTCTCAGCCGCTTTATCTATCTATCTCTCTCTCTCTCCTCTCTCTCTCTCTCTCTCTCTCGATCGCTCTCCAAATGTTTTATTTATCATATTTAGGCCGTTCTCCAAACGATCCGCCAACTGCTCAACACCGATTGTGTCGTGCCCGACTGGCTCCACGATAACATCCTCGGCTATGGCGATCCCGACTCGGCGCACTATTCAAAGTACCATCCCTAGCATCTCGTTTTTATTTTTACTTCCAGAATGGCTACCACGATCCCCTCGTCCGACTTCAACGACACGTTCCTGTCGTATGAACACTTGCGCGAGTCGTTCCCTGGCTACGAGATAAAGCCGACAACAGAGGACAAGGCGCTGCTCAAGCCGCCCTTCAAGTGAGCCGCTTTTCCTTGGGCTTTACAAAGTGTTTAGGCTGACGTTCCGCGATCTCGATCGACGCCAAAATGTTGACCATAGCAAGACGGTCGATGTCGAGCCAATCAAACGAATTTCCCGGACGCCTTATCCGCTGAATGTTCGCCAAAACGCGATCAAATTCACGCCCACGCAGGTGAGCATTTTTTAGAATTCTCGCTCGATACATGGAGTTTTGCAATACCGTTTCCTTTTCAGATTGAAGCGATCAAGTCGGGTATGCAGCCCGGTTTGACGATGGTGGTCGGCCCGCCCGGAACCGGCAAAACCGACGTCGCCGTGCAGATCATCTCCAACATCTATCACAATTGGCCCAATCAGCGGACCCTTATCGTCACCCACTCCAATCAGGTGAACCTAGTTTTCTAGTTTCTTTTTAACCTATTTTTCTAGGCGCTGAACCAGCTGTTCGAGAAGATCATCGCCCTCGACATTGACGAACGCCATCTGCTGCGTATGGGTCACGGCGAGGAAGGGCTCGAGACCGAGAAGGACTTTTCGCGCTACGGACGTGTCAACTATGTGCTCAAGGTTTGCAAATATCTGAAAACCGGAAGTTTATCACAATTTTTCAGGAGCGCATCCGACTTCTTGGCGAGGTCGAGCGCCTAGCAAAGAGCATCGGCCATCCTGGGGACGTTGGCTACACTTGTGAGAATGCCGGCAATTTCTATAATTACGTGGTAAGTTTCAAATCTGCTATATTTGCGACTTTCCTTGCCTTGAAAAACTATATTTTTTTTCTAGATCTGCCTGCGATGGAGCGAGTTCAAGAAGACGATCGCTAAAGACCCGAAGAACCCGCTGGCCGTCCGCAACCATTTCCCCTTCAACAAATTCTTCGAGGACATCGACTCGCTTTTCTCGGTATGGTGTTTTCGAATCCCTTATTGATTTCCTGCTCATAGGGCACCGCACACGACGAAGAAGTGGCCGAGTCTTGCTGGAAGCACATCAGCCACATCTTCAAGCAGCTCGCCGAGTTCCAGGCCTTTGAGATGTTGCGCAACGGGCGGGATCGCACAGAGTATTTGCTGGTGGGTCGAGTTCAATGCATTTTTAACGTTATCTGACGATGCATAAATAGCACTTAAAAGTACAATTTATCCTTTTTTTAGATCAAGGAAGCAAAGATCATTGCCATGACGTGTACCCACGCGGCCCTGCGCAGAGAATACCTCGTTGAACTCGGCTTCAGGTTTACGCCTTGAAGATTAACTAAATTTTCGTCTTAGGTACGACAACATCTTGATGGAAGAATCGGCGCAGATCCTCGAGGTCGAGACGTTCATCCCGCTGCTCTTGCAGGTTTTCGTCGCTCTCAAATTTTCCAATCCATGCTTTCAGGACCCGGATCAGGGCCGAAATCGGCTGAAGCGCTGGATCATGATCGGGGACCACCACCAACTGCCGCCCGTCGTCCAGAACCAGGCCTTCCAAAAGTACTCGAATATGGAGCAGGTATCGCAAATCTTGATTTCTAATTTCACCCAATTGTCCAGAGTCTATTCGCCCGCTTCGTACGACTTGGCGTGCCCACGGTGCTGCTGGATCGACAGGGACGTGCCCGCTCGGAGTAAGCGTTTTTCTTCCACGTGGATAATTTTGTTTTAGAATCTCGGCCCTCTACTCGTGGCGCTACAAGGGACTCGGAAATCTTCCGCACGTCGAAGCCCTGCCCGCGTTCCAGGCGGCCAACGCCGGCTTCGTCTTCCCGTTCCAGCTCGTCGACGTCGGCAATTTCCAAGGGAAGGGAGAATCGACGCCCAGCCCCTACTTCTATCAGGTATCAAGTTCAATTTCTCGCACCTCTTTCTGGCAAAAAAACCCTTGAAAATTTAATTTGAGCGCGAAAAATCTATTTTTTTTCGGCGATCTTTCGCGATCAGCCATCTTTCAGGCTTTTCGAACACTTTTCTGACTTTTCCAAAGACTTTTCGGCTTCAACTAGTGAAATTACTAAAAAACATAAATTTAAAACGCTTGTATCCGATATACAAAGTATGGGAAGTAAAAAAGGTGTCTCGGCCGGAATTTTCAAAATCGTTTTAGTGATAACCAGCACATTTTTTTTCAGAACCTTGGCGAGGCCGAATACGCAGTGGCCATCTACACGTACATGCGCGTGCTCGGGTACCCGGCATCCAAGATCTCCATCATTACAACGTAATTCCGATCTGGAATTCTATCAATGTGTTTATAGGTACAACGGTCAGGCCCAACTCTTGCGCGACATCGTGGAACGGCGCTGCATCGCGAATCCGCTGATTGGTGCCCCGGCTAGGGTATGAAATCGGCACTTTATCTTTTTGTATAGTAACTTCTAGATCTCGACCGTCGACAAGTACCAGGGTCAACAGAATGACTTCATCATCCTCTCGCTCGTCAGGACGGCCAATATTGGACATATCCGGTAAATTTTTTTTAGCGGCTTTGAGTTTTTCATTTTAGTGACGTGCGTCGTCTCGTCGTGGCGCTGTCGCGTGCCCGTCTCGGGATGATCGTGCTGGGCCGAGCGTCGCTGTTCCGCAACTGCTACGAGCTGACGCCGGCTTTCACACAGGTGTGAATTTGGATTTTATTCTTCTGGCCGACTTTTTGCCTGATTTACGTGCCATTTTTGCTTTATCCTCCCTTTTCAGCTATGCGCTCGACCTCTGAAACTCCAACTGGTGCCCAGCGAGACGTATCCGGCCACCAGAAAGGTAGAGCAATTATTTTTATGATTTCATGGCTTGGCTTGAATCTGGCTAACTTGTTATTTCCAGGTCAGCGAGCCGCCGAAGAAGGAGGACGTCGTCCAGATCGAGAACACGGAGCAGATGTGCCACTTTGTGCATCAGTTCTACTCGGCCAACATGGAGCACCTCATGGCCGAATACGAGGCTAACATGGCGGCCATGCGCGAGGCGCGCAAGGTAAGAATTTTTAGGTATTATCGAGTCACTTATCTTTCCAGGCCACGCTCCCGCCCGAGCACGACCTCGACGGCGACGAGCCGGTGGAGACGGAGGAACAGAAGAAGCGCCGTGAGGCCATCGAGGCCAAAAAGAAGGAGGAGGAGGACAAGAAACGGGCCGCCGAGACCGAGCACGACATCCAGTTCGAGTCGATGGACTTTGAACGGCTCGAAGAAATCCCTAAAATATGAGCGCCCCGCTAATTTATCGAGTTGTTGTGATTTTCCGGTGGCACCACACCGCTGTCTCCCCGTGTTTCGTTGATACTCAAGCTTTTTTGTCAAAAGTTCTCATGTTATTTGTTGTTATCCGACCCTTTTTGCGAGCCCGAGTCATTGAATTGACGCCCCGCACACAGACACTCATTTCTCTTGTACGTGTTTTCGGTGGAGATCGTTTTGTTGATAGTGATGAGCGATTGAATAAAGGATTGTCTAAATTTAAGTAAATCACAAACTAAAATCTAACATGGTTCACATCACATCACATCACTCGGACTTTGACAAGCTGCAGAAGAAGTTGGCGCACTCGTGGTACGCCTGTAAACCGCGAATAATCACAAGTCTCGGGTAGCTATAAAATTGTTCTTCAACTACTATCAATAGGTCTGAATAATTATTTTAATAGGAATTTATTAGATTTTTGTATAAAAAGAATTTTTCCGTTCTTTACGCTCTTACGTTTTTTCCGTTGCGATCCGGCACTTGCTAAATCGCGCCCCGCCTTCGTGATTTTGAATTCCGGCTTGTTCTTTCAGATTTCGCCGTCAATGTTCCAAAATCTTTTATGCTTTTTAAAACGTTCATTTTTATCTGTTGATGTTCTCCGCCTGCATTTCAAACATTTTCTTTTTCAGGAGGTACACACGCGCGCAAATGGACGTCCTCGAAAACCAGCTCGACCGCGCCGGCATCTTCTCCCGCGACTCCACCCGATTCTTCCAAAAGTGTACGAAGCCCGACCGCAAGGAATACCAACGGATCGTCATCGCCACCTCCATCGGCGTGGCCATAATGGGCTTCCTCGGCTTCTTCGTCAAGCTCATCCACTACCCGATCAAGCAGATTTTGTTTTCCTAGTAATTCCGATGAGAACGACCGATATCTGTGAAGACTGATTTTTCGCTGTTTTGTTGCTCGTTTATTGAGATTCTTGTGTGCGCCACGGGTATGTAATAAAGATCTTTTCAAATGAAAGTGCCGTTTCAAGACAAGATGTTATAGGACCTTGTTGTTACTTGTGAACCGTTGAAAACTCAACATTTCTTTTATAAACTGAGGGACGAGGTCCATATTCTAGTTTGATGGACTTTGTAGGCATCGTTTTAGTCTGAAGCGAGAAAGCTATACTCCAGCACTATTGATTGACCTTCGCTAGCTAAAACTGGGTGTATTCTTGCTAATATTTCGGACCAAGACTCATTTAGCTGATCCCAGAAAAAGCAAGCTAGTAAACTGCAAATCTGACTGACAGCCAGCGCGTTCCTCTTTTATTCTGGCCTCTTTCTTCTAAGGCCAGTCATTCTGATGCAAGCGCCCACCGGCACCCCTTTTTCCCCATTTCGTCAACGCGCCCCCACTTTTCATTGCGTAAATGCGAAATGTTGCGTACGGCCGCCGGCTTTTATGCATTTTTTGCACGTCACTGATCCATTTTTGGCGTTTCCTGGCCAAAAATGAGCTAGTATAGTTGATGGATCAGGGTAATGAGCTACTTTTCAGGGCACGACAATGGCCGCCGAGACGGTGACAGCCGCTGTTGAGGAGATGAAGCTGGAAAACGGTTGGTTTTTATCTTGTATGCTATTGCATTAGTGAAAACGTGTCTTTTGGAACTTGTAAATTGCGTTAGGAAGCTTGAGTGAATCTGTTTGACGTCTCAAAGGTTCCTACATTATTTATTTTTCAGGAGGAGAGAAAGACGTGAGCAAAGATGACGTCGTAACTCCATGGGATGTGTCTTCTTCTTCGGCCACCGGCGTCGATTACAACAAATTGATAGGTAATGGATTCGGAGAAATGCATATCATTTTTTAGACAAATTCGGTTGCCGGACCCTGACTGCCGATCTGGTCGAACGAATCGAGCGGCTGACCGGAAAGCCGGCGCACGTCTTTTTACGACGAGGAATGTTCTTCGCTCATCGGTACATGCATCGTTTAGGTTCTATGATTTTGTTTATAGGGATTTGACCGCCATCCTCGATCGCATCGAGCAAAAGAAGCCCTTCTATCTGTACACCGGGCGCGGCGCTTCGTCTGGTTCGTGTCCTTTCATTGCTAAAATCTATTGTGTAGGTTCCCTCCACCTTGGCCACATCATTCCCTTCATTTTCACCAAATGGCTACAGGACATGTTCGACGCGCCACTTGTCGTGCAGGTATCCATTTAGCAAGCGATTTTGAAATGTTGAGAAGCTGGAGAAGTTTTGACGCATTTATTCCGGGAAAGTTCAAGGATTAAGTATTTTTTTTTTTTTTTTTTTTTTTTTTTATTTTTTTTTTTTTATTTTTTTAATTTTTTATTTTTTTATTTTTTTTTTTTTTTTTTTTTTTTTTTTTACTCTTATTCCACCCTATCCTCTAAATACCCATTTTTTAAAATAAATTTAAAAATTATTTTTTTACATTTTTAATTTTTTTATTTTTTTTTTTTTTTTTTTTTTTTTTTTTTTTTTTTTTTTTATTTTTTTTTTTTTAAACACTTCTATTTCCCCCCATAAAAAATTTTTTTTTTTTTTTTTTTTTTTTTTTTAATTTTTTTTTAAAAATTTTTTTTTTTTTTTATTCTTTTTTCCCCTTCTTTTTTTTTTTTTTTTTTTTTTTTTTTTTTTTTTTTTTTTTTTTTTTTTTTTTTTTTTTTTTTTTTTTTTTTTTTTTTTTTATTTTTTTTTTTTTTTTTTTTTTTTTTTTTTTTTTTTTTTTTTTTTTTTTTTTTTTTTTTTTTTTTTTTTTTTTTCTCCCCCCTCCTTTTTTTTTTTTTTTTTTTTCCTCCCCTCTTATATTTTTTTTAAAAAAAACCCCACCAATTTTTTCCCCTTTATTATATTGGGAACCCCACCCTTTTAAAAAAATTTAAAAAAATTTTGAAAAAAATTTTTTTTTCAACTAACATTGTAAAATCAGTCAATGATGCACGCGCGCTCACATTCGGCTTTTGTTTTGAAATTGTTAGCCGTGCCGCCGCAACCCCCGTAGACGAACTCCTTGCAGAGGCCCTCGGTCGCGTTGAAAAAGAAGCGAATGTGGTGCGCCCTGCAAAAAAAAACGTTTTAGCTAGAAGCGAATGGCAAAGAAGCTAGCCGTATAGTACGCACCTAGGTCCTTAGCTAGTTTTTTGAGCAAAAGAAGCGGTTAAGACTTACAAGCAGTGTCGGGGCGAGTTTCCGTGCGGATTGAGGTAGCACATGTCGGCCGGTTCCTTCAGGCGCGGCTTTTCCAGTTCTGTCGGGCTGTTGACGGCTAAAGCAAGAGATTCTTGGGGTTTTATTTATTTTCCTACTGACCTGCCATGGTGCACATAGTCAAGAAGGCGATGATTGCTAGGTTTTGGAGGGTGGTCATTACTGAAATTTGATTTATTAGTTGTTTTTTTAGTTTTTTCGAAGCTTGAGGAGTTCCGGCCAAGCTAGAACATTCTAACTATTAAGAAAAAAAATTTATATTACGATAGTTTCTTAGTCTTATGCACTTTAAAAAGGCTGTCGGCATTTTTAGCGTACAAACTATCCAGAAAACCTGGATTTCGAAA
This sequence comes from Mesorhabditis spiculigera, assembly GCA_958295435.1. Classification (NCBI taxonomy): domain Eukaryota; kingdom Metazoa; phylum Nematoda; class Chromadorea; order Rhabditida; family Rhabditidae; genus Mesorhabditis; species Mesorhabditis spiculigera. Next base: position 203,338 of record CATQJA010002613.1, on the reverse strand, counting down.
GTTCTAGGTAGGAAAATAGAAGCAGCTGGCCAGCAAGATCATATCCTATGATTTGGCCAAGCCATCTGCGAAAACGTTTATTTGATGGTTATGAGGGGGCGCCGTGTCCGACACACAGATGTGCCAAGCCGAGGGAGGGGGGCAGATATGACCTGTGTGTTTTCTATTAGCAAGAACGCCGGGTTATTGACACGCTTGGTGGATGAGGGGCCGCCGGAGAGAGAAACACATGTGTCTGTGGTTGTTGAAATGCTGCTCCGCAGACACGGGGTTAAATCGGCTCAAAAAAAAGTTGAAATTAGTGCGTGTTTTTCCAATTTTAGGGGACTTTAGGAGCGCCACAATTTCTTGTCGCTCGAGGCAAAACTTTATGCATCTTTTCAAAGGATTTTTAGCTTTCTAATGGGCTAAAATTTTCTTGTCTTTTATTTAGGCAGACGTCCTGACGCATGTTTCCAGCTGTTGATTCACACATTTCGGCTTTTCCCTCCGAAACCACTGCCTCCCCCATCTAATAATTTTTGATGGCGCGACTGGTGGGGGAGGATCGTATTTACAAGAAACCAGCCGATAAAATCGATTTAAAATAGCGTCAACAAAAACTGACCAAACCTGCCAAAAACCCAGGCACCGACATGCGCATGACCTTGGACAATGCTATTGACGTCTTGTTGGGCACCTGGAAAAGGCTGAGTGAAAGCAGCTCGAAAAAAGCGAAACACGGCTTTATTTGAATTCGATTAGGCCGAGAAAATCGTTAAACTAGTCGGTTTTGGCGAACCGCCTATCCTTTTTGGATGAATCAAGACCGCAAATGTTGTTTGGTTCTGTAGCTTGAAAAACCTTCGAGCCCAATTTTTAGCAAATATTAATTTTACAGCTGACCGACGATGAGAAGTTCATCTGGAAAGGGATGACGGTGGAGCAGGCGAAGAAGATGGCCATCGAGAACATCAAGGTATCTTGCGTCACACTTCTAAACTCTCCTTTTCAGGACATCATCGCCGTTGGCTTCAGCCCCGACCAGACGTTCATCTTCAACAACTTTGACTACATGTGGTTAGTGCTTTTGCGAGTCGCTGATCCCTTTTTGCAGCCCGCCCTTCTACGAGAACATCGTCAAGGTGTGGAAGTGTGTGACGAACAACCAGGCACGCGCCATCTTCGGGTACTCAGGTTCATTTTTGCGTGGAATTAATGTTATTGTTTTTTCAGGCGAAGACCCGATGGGAAAATCCGCGTTCCCGGCCGTTGAATGCGCGCCGTGCTTTGCCTCGTCATTCCCGCACATCTTCGGGACGAAGAAGGACATCCCCTGCCTCATCCCGTGCGCTATCGATCAGGTTAGTAATTGCCTAAATCTGCTAATTCTTGGTTAGGACCCCTACTTCCGGATGACGCGCGACGTGGCGCCGAAGCTGAAGTGCCCGAAGCCGTCGCTCATCTTCAACACATTCCTGCCCGCACTGCAGGGCGCCCAAACAAAGATGTCGTCGTCGGACCCGAACTCGTGCATCTTCATCTCCGACACGCCCAATCAGATCAAGAATAAGGTGCTTTTTAGTTGGATTTTAGCATTTTTAAAGAACTTTTTTTTGTAAAAAGGAAGGCTCTAGAAGACTTTGAATGACTTGTAAAGCCCTAACGCCTCGCAATCTCCGCTTGTTTTCCCCTAACGGCTTCTCCGTGTCGTAAATCCATTTTTCCTTTCAGATCAACAAGTACGCCTTCTCGGGAGGCCAGGCCACCGTCGAGGAGCACAAGCGGTTGGGCGGCAATTGTGATGTCGACATTTCGTTCCAGGTATCGAGCTTTTCTAGTTCCGACTTGAATCTCCCCCGTTTCAGTTCCTCAGCTTCTTCATGGAGGACGACGCCGAGCTGGAGCGGATCCGGAAGGCCTACACGTCCGGCGAGATGCTGACCGGCGAGTTGAAGGCCGCCGCCATCAAGGAGGTTTAACGCCTTTATCCTGAATCTATTAAACTGTGCTTTTAGGTGCAACGAGTTGTCGCCGACATTGCCGAGCGGCGCAAGAACGTCACCGACGAGACTGTTGAGGAATTCCGAAAGGTATTTTTTGACTTGCTTCCGGTTAAATGGTAGAAAATTTCCTTTTTCAATGTCACGCTTAGGCTTTAGTTTGTTGAGGATCCTCACAATTAGTGAAATTCGATCCTTTTCAGATCCACAAGCTGAAGTACGACTTCTAGAAGCGCCAAAAATGACCATTTCCCAGGCCAAATCGTTGTTGTTATGTGTTGCCGTGTGTGTTGCTTTACTCTTCTATTTATTGGCCCGGTACCCCCTATTCTGAGCTATCAATCTCTTGTGATTTGTTTTAGAATATGAATTTGCTCCCTCTATCCAAAGCCCCTTAGGCCCTACTTGCCCGTTTCTTTCCCCATTTTTTTGCTGGACATCTCGTTTGCGTTTTATTTCCTGTTTTCAGCTGTTTTTACTACAAATGATAAAGCGACAAGCCGGTGTAGATTGATGTTTTTGATTAGCGAATTACAGCGAGGCGGAAAAGTAGAATGTTTCAGGGTTTCAAAGAAGCCATCCCGATCGCCGCAGGGCCCTGTCGAAATCCCTCATTTGACCGAAGCCTCCTAATAACCTAATCCAATGTTATTATGAATAACAAGATTAGATGGGCTGGATTAGTGGGGGCAGATCTGTGGCCATCTCTCCCTGCCTCAGGTCATGGGTATTTGGCCGGAAGCCCCGGCCATTTATATCACAGGAAATCTGGGCCACGCCTCGCCATTTCGGAATCCCGGAGGGGCCGTCGGGGCCAGGGAATGACCAATTTCCGATCTTTTCATTTTGAATTCGCTAAAAAGTCGTAGTTTCCTCTCGAAAAACCGAAAGCCTCCTTCTAGGAAACATTCGATGCCACTCAAGCCTTTTTGGCAGACAGTTTCGTTGAATTTTTAAGGATTTTTTGGGCATTTAGTATTTGTTTATGCAATTTTGAGTGTTACATTCAACATTTACATTTTCGCCAATTCCCCGTTCGTTTTCCCTTTTTGATAGAACGGAAACGTTTTTTGCTTTAGCCTGCTAGTGAGGTTCCTAAATATTTTTTTCGAATTCAATGCCACACAATACAAGCAATTTATTAAGGCGCGCCTTCGATTCACAGCCGTGCGAAAAACAATGAGAGCAAAGAAAAGAGCGGTTGGGTTTTGTGCTGGTGGTCATCTTCCGGCTGTTGTTGTTGTTCATCGAGCCGATGTGGATGTGCTTAGCGCTAAAATGGCGAAAATTTTCCGTTTCACGCCAAAAACTGACCCCTGGCGGATCGGGCTCCTCCATTGGTACCTGAAAATTGGGGGTTATTTGGAAATTCGTAAATTGCTAGTTTGTTTTTCTGGATTGCCAATAATTTCGATGGCGTGGTGGGGAGGCTTTTCGACAAGTCGTTTGCACTTCCGGTACAGGTTTTTGAATAGAGTGGATTGGCGTGAATCTCGGAAATTAGTTTTTTTCTAAAAAAACAATATTTTGTCGGGATTTTAGGGGATTCAAAGGAATTTAGAAGCTTAGTAAAGATGAATTAGGCAAGAAAGGTGTCTATTTTGGGTGCTTTTGCATGATTGGGAGGGGTTTATCAGGGAAACTACTTTCTAGCGCATTTTATTAAAAAAATGCAATCAAGCACGGATTTTTCGAGCAAAAATGGCTGAATTTCGACCAAAATTTCGAATTTTTTTGGAAGTTTTTTAGATGGTCACACTGTTGAAATATTTAAATTGGACGAAATAGCGCAATTTTTTTTGAAGAAAAACGTTCAGATCGCCTCAAAAAACCGCGCCCAGTTACCATACCACTTCGTCGCGCTTGAAGCGTCGACTGATGCCGCGCGGCACGAGCACTTGTAGATAGTCGTCGATCAGGCAGATGGACTGCAATTTCGGTTTTTAACGGAATATGCAAGGCATGTTTTCGACAAAATGAGTTTCGACATTCTAATTTTCGCTAAAATGAAAATAATCCGTAAACCGTCGAAAAATTTGACCCTATCGTCGAAATTTTCGAATTTACAAAATTTATAAAATACTTTTTGAGAAATTTTTAGCAGCCCACAAGCCCACTAATCAGCATAAAACTATGTTATATATTAGTTAAGAGAATAAGAATAAAAATTATTCCCCCCGTTTTCGCTCCACTACCGAAATATCTACCTTGATTTGAATATCGCTGACGATGGTGCGCTGGGTGTTGGTGATCCAGGCGACGCTCAGCGTCAGCACGAAGGCGATGATCTGAACTTGGAGTTTGGGCCAAAATTAGCACGGTACGGAGACGACGGGCGAGGCGTAGATGAGCAGGTAGATGCCCAGGCAGCTGTCCATCGTTGGCGCCAAACGGGGAAATAATCGCTTTTTGAGGGGCATTTCCTTTGAGAGAATTATGCGAATTTTTTCTATTGAAATTTCGGGTATTGGTATGCAAATTAGGTATACTGTAGAAATTTTCGCAAATGGGGGGCAAATTAAGCAGACTGTACATAGTTAATTTTTTAATGTCGTGTAATTTTAGATTTTAATAAAAACATTATTTAATCAGGTTTATCAGGATTTTCTTGGTTTTCTAACAAGGCTTGCTGTGTGCACTTTTAATTCTGAAACAACACAAATTACGGATGGCTTGAAAATGACAACTTTTCGGGATCAGATTGAGGCGATCGTAGCAAATTTTTTTAGAATCGGATTGAAACTAATTTTACATTTTTGAAAACGGTGTTTGGGATGCTTACTAAATTGTGGGCCATGAATTCGCCAGGCGAGTCCGATGAAACCTGTTTTTGTAACCGAAATTTGCCCGCAAGTTCCGTTGTTTATGTTTATGGCTGTTTATGCCTTGTAAGAAACCATTTAGCTTTTCCTATCCCGGCGGCCGATTTTTGCAAATGAAAAGTCAAATAAAAATGGAAATTTTTCTGTAAATGTTGTCTCCTTCCTCCTTCATCTCGCGTACGGATTATTGCGCTCTAACTACCATCAGTGTCCCAGTCGATGTAACATATTTTATTCCCAGTTTTAAGTTCTTGTGGAAACTAAATTAATTCGTTTGCATGTTTTTGAATGCCGTTGTATTTCAAAATGTAAATCGGTGGCTGCTGGGCGATGTGTCATTTTCAACTTTAGATGTTTCAGGAGAACAGGAACAAACGAACGCTTTTTTGCTGTAATTTTGTCTGCCGCACGGAAAGAAATTGTTTTGAGTCCAACTGCTATCAGTGCCTCAGTCGCTGAAACATGTTTCATTTACTTCTCGTTGCAACTAATTAATCAATCCATCTAATCAATCAAATTCGTTAGCATTTCTATGAACGGTTTGTTATTTAAAAAGGAGTTCAAAAAATAGTTCGCGAACTTAGAATGTTACAAAAGAAACCGTAAAAAAGGAACACATTTTTACTTTTAATTATGTCTAGCACGGATGACGAGCATGGATTGTTTTGATTCCAACTGCCATCACTCTCCCAGGCGACGAAATGCGGAAGCCAATCCTTTGCATTTTAAAGGGAAACGCAAGGCATATCCAGTTTTTTAGCTATCAATTCCTTACGGATTTTCTAGGTCCGCAATACGCAACGCAGACCTTGCGCAAACTATCCGTAATGGATTACACAATCATCAGGCCGAACCAGTCTCTCGTGCTGATTTTCCTACATGCCCTGCGATAATTATTTTATTCTCAGGCACTACTAGAGGCCCATATGCCGAAACAAGTTTTATTTACCACCGTTTCTGGTCTTGAAATTTTAAAGGGACGAGCAAGACTGATTTTATCTCACACTCACTCCTCTCTCTCGCTCTCTCTCTGTCTCTCTCTCTCGCCCTCTCTCTATCTACCTCTCTCTCACTCTCTCTCTCTCTCTCTCTCTCTCTCTCTCTCTCGTCCTCTCTCTGTCTCTGTCTCTCTCGCTTTCTTTCTCACTCCCACTCCCTCTCTAGCTCGCTCTCACCCTCTCACGCTCGATTTGGTTTTTCTAAACTAACGGCACTTAAGCGTCCATGTTCCACATTTTCCGCAATTACACCTGTGTAGTCAAGTGTCCCCCGGAATGACCGGATGCGAAAGAGACCGATTTCTCGCGGGCCTCCAAAACTAATTTTGGAAAGCCAATTTCGCCCGTTGCCCGGTAGAAGGTCTCACCACTCGGACCCTCGGGGCCAAATAAATGTCGCGCTAATTTTAGCAGAGAGAGAGCAGCAAATTTCTGCATTTACGTGTTTATAACAAAGGTTAAATTATAATTTCTGCGTTTTTAAGGCTAAAATATTAAATTCGTATGCTAAAAGGTACCAAAAAATTAGATAACCGTTTGCTTTCGTGTTTCCGAACGTTAATTGGCCGACTTGTGGTGGTTTAGATGTTGTAGACGTTTCAAAACATTTTTTAATTTTTGACATTTTTTGATTTAATTGTTGTTTACTGATTAATTAGAACGTATATGCTATAAATATTTATACTTTAGAAATATATCTAATGGAATATAGGAATTGTGGTACTTTTTTGGAAAATCACCATAATTTCAAATCCGTGTTACCACGGAAATGAAGCATGTTTCAACAATATTCATCATCGGTGGTTCTTTTTGGTTTTTAATGAAGACGGACCAGGGTTGAAAAATTTAACTTTATAATTATACAACTCGCATCCACTTTTTCCTTTTGACCTGTGCCAGTTGGTGTCAACTGGTGTCGAACGGACTTTGAGCCAGAGCTGTCGTAGGGTTACACATTTCGTAAAAAGACGCGGAACACTTCTCATGTGAGAGTGAGAGGGAGAGAGAGTGAGACCGAGAGAGAGAGAGAGAGAGAGCGAGAGAGAGTGAGAGATAGTGTTACTACACCCGCAAGTCACGGATTATCACCAACTCCCCAACGGTGGTCAAAAGGTTTGCGACTAATTATTTTTTGGCCTACCGTATCTTTTGCATTTTTTCCAGTTTTGAGGGTCTGTAGAAAAACCTAGAAAAGAAAGCTTTTGAAAGAAAATGGCTAAGCCCTACGACAAGAGTATCATATTCTGCTAGGTCTTTTTGCTATAAATTCTTGAAACTCTCTTTTTCATACCAATTTTTTCATACATAACTCCTTGAACTTTGAATATAAACACTCCACGGAATTTCCAACAAAATGTTTCACTGAGGAAGATACAAAAATTAAGAAGTAGTTTAAAAGTTTCATCAAAAAATTGTTATAAAAATGCGTTTCGCTAAGGTATGCTAATGGAAGATTTTTAGGGTCCCGAATAGGCCTTTGAGCGCAATCGTCACATTGTAGATATTTCCTTGTGGGTGCAGCAGTAGTTGTGTGATTTCTACAATTCTAGAAAAGTAGTAGAAATCCAGCATTTTGAGAAATTTGTTTCGCCAAAAAGCAGCTCTCCGAAATTTTGGAAAGCCATAATCTGCGGTGAGATTTTTGCGATAAAGCGATCGATATTTCGTGGAGCGTAGGGTATTGTATATCTGCCTGTCTGCCCGTCCATTTTTCCCCACAATTAGAAAATGGCAGCTAAGCAGTTGGTGAAAAAAATGTGTTTTGTCAAGTTATTCGTTTCCGAGATTTTCACATCCCATAATACGCGTAGAGTTTGTCTGTCTGTCTGGCTGTCTGTCTGTCTATCTATGTGTCTATCTGTTTCTCTCTAGTGCCGGTGACCGGTGATGACCCTTTCGAAAGCCAATTTCTTATCTAAAGCCCACAGACACGACAGCTGATATGCCCATTTTATGCCTATTAAGACCCCCACGACTGCCCTTTCCCCCTAGTATCAAAACAACACTCTTTTTCTCTAGCTCTCTCCCTCTCTCTCTCTCTCTCTCTCTCTCTCTCTCTCTCTGTCTCTCTTTACCACCAAATAACTAGCGACTCAGCGTATTCTGGCGGACGGAAACTACAGTAATACTACTGTAGCTTCCGTCCGCCAGAATACGTCCTTTGCGCTGTTTTCTCTTATAATTGTTGTATCTAATTTGTATAATTTTCCTCAATGATCTTTGCTAGCTACCCTGATCGAATAGGCTGAAAGGTCACGCTTGTATATGCTTGGTTTTGGTACCTCTGTACCACGCTTCCACTAAGCGCCACAACATTTTTGGAGCCGTTAGAAAGGGGGTTTATTTAAACTATCTAAAAATTTGTAAACCATCGGGCTATCGTAATGAAATGAGTTTTTCTAATATGTAAAAATCGCGATTTTTGGCATAAAAATAATACAGTCTGAACACCTCCGAAACAATTGAGCCTCATAACTAAACCTCGGGACGGTTTGCCTTTGAAACACTTTTTTCTGAAATAACAGAAATTTAATCATGTAAAAATAGGCGTTTTAGAAAATGGCCTGCCAATTCGAAAAACGCGGCAGATCGATTTCAGATATATAGCGAAATCTTTATTTTTAGACAATTAGCTTTTTATCGAACATTATTTTGCGTCGAAGCACATTTTTTTGCTCATCAACAACTTGCTCAATGGTTTTCCTGACCCGAGACATCCTCAAAAACCTCTGCTAGCCACCCTAGACTATTTTAGAACCGGAATTTTTTTCGTGAATTTAAGCGGTAAGTCGTGGTGTCAATTAAGCCAAGCGACATTGTTTGTCGGTTCTAAGGATTTGAAACATAGATTTTTTTGAGGGTTGCCGTGGCTGAAATGATCGATTTTCGAGCAAAAATCCAAATTTTTGAATAATTTAGATAGTTTTGCCACGCCTAGATTTAATTTAAAAACTTTTAAGTAAAATTGAACTATAATTAAGGTCAAAACAATGAAAAAAAAACAACGGAAAAAATTGGGTCACCCCGATATTGCAAAAAGAACAGATTTCTTTCAAGAAGAGAACCAACTTCATTTAATTTTGTGCTCTACTATTAGCCGCTGAAAAGCGCCGGATCTTTCCGGTGACCTTCACGAGTCGCTAGCTGAGCGGCTACTTCCGAGTTCCGCCTACTGGTTAACCCTAATTTGCGTGGGGGAAAGCGAAATCCGGCCCATCTCCACGTAATTTCAGCGGCTCCAATTTTTCGCCAGTTTTTGTAGCCGTTACGCATTTTTTAAAGATTAATTTTCCGGAATAACAAACGGAATACACAAAAAAGACGCTGCGTGGTAGAAAATGCATCTTTCAACTCAGGTCAACGTGTTTATGATTTTGGTCATTTATCACCTGATGCACACCACCATAATTAAAAGATTGATTAAAAAGGCTTGTTTTCCACTGTTGATAAGATTACTACTAAATTCGCAAGTAATTTAGCTCTTTAATTTTCTGAAACAACATTTTATTGCGCCCACAACTACTCATTCACCCTAATTGCGCTGGCGAGAGAATGGAATCGGGCCCATCCCCACCAATTACCAACTCTAATTTTTCATTTTTATAGCCGATTACGCATTTTTGAGCTTAATTGCCCCGGATAACAAACGTTACATTTTAACTACAAAGAAGGCGGGCAAGGTGCATGTTTCAACTTAATAGAATGAATTTCAAAAATGTTTAATTCTCAGAATTAATTATATAAGCATTTCCCCTCATTTTTTCTTACTGTTTATTTTCTTTAAAACCAAAATTTAAAATTGAACAAAATTTGTAATTATTTAAACGGACTTCTGGATTTTTGCTATTTCCCTCCTATCCAGCTTTTTACAAATTAAAAATTTTAATAGCTGTTCATTAAAAAAATCTGGGATTGATCTCCTATCCTATGAATTTATTAATAGTATAATAAGATCACTGTAATGTAATATTAATAGAAAAAGCTTTTTAAATATTAAAAATCATTAGTTTGTCACCAGATTCAGGAATCCTACTATATATAAAAAAATAGTTCCTGTGTGTGTGTGTATGTATGTGTGTGCATTTGCATGCAACTTCCGTCAGCGTGTTCCAGTAGTATCTCAATAAGGGGGGTATTTAGGGGTACGTTTTATACGTCATTAGGTGCGTAATAGCCTGGAGATGGCTGCACACTCATAAAATTACCAAAAATTTGCTGTTTTCGACGTTAAAATTAAGCTTTTTGTTGAAAAATCGCGAACACTCTTTGTTAGGAAATGATTAGCATACGCCGGAAGTTGCGGTAGCCTATATAATGGGGTAGACGGGCGTTTCTCATTTTTGTCATAGAAAATCGCGTGAATTATGCAAAGTGAAGAATAACATGGGATCCGACGGGGCCAGGGTTGAAAAGTCGCGAAGCGGCCTTTTCAACCCTGGTTAGAATGAAGAAATCAGCATAAATCCGATAAAATTATGAAACATGAATTTATTGCCGTGGCAGATTCCCGATGCCGTGGGTCCCTAATGGCCCTGGGAGCTGAAACATAAATTATTCAGCCGTTTCTCCCAGCTGATATCGGCCAATGAGGGCAAATTATTTATACGGCGCGAAACTTTCATATTTCGCATTTAAGGTCTTGGTATTTTTGGGTGGGGCTAATCAAAATCATAGCCAAATTTCGCCAATTTCGTGATAAAATTCGATTTTTTAGAAAAATGTTTGAACTAACTGTCCCAAATTTTCTGGATTTGTTAATTGATAATTCTTTTTTGGTCATTAATTCACCCGAATGTTCTATTAATCTTTTTAAATAACTTGAATATTTTGGAGCAAGTATGCATATTTGAATACCTATAATTTTCAAAATCGGCGGCATAGGGCGGAGCGTATTTCTCATAAAACGTATTTTTAAAATTTAAATTTTTAAAAATATGTTTCATCTAGTGGCTGTTTGTAAAATTTTCCGTTTTTGAGGATAAATATTGATTGATCCTGAATTCTTTTCCTAAATAGCAACAGGCATCGTCTCTGTCAAACGAACTTATTCGATTTTAAAATCGTGAAAAATACTTTGTTGTTTCCAAAAGTACCAAAATTCATCGTTTCCCCGTCATCTAAACATCTGTATTCAATCAAATATGCGAACCAGGCGGTTGTTTTGTTTTGGCGGGTAGCGAAAAAGGCTGGGGGAAGAAGAAGACTCGATAAATTCCGGCTGGCTCGTCTTGGGGGCCTGGAAGAAAACAACAAACGACCACCAGAAAACATGTGTTCCATTTCATATATTTAAACCGAAAACTTGTAGTATCACTAGTCCTATCCCCTCATCCTCCGGGAACGTTTTCGTAAGGTATTTTTCAAGTGCGCCTATCCACCCAACTGTCGGTATTTTCGTTGTCGACATGGGGGATTTTTTAGTTTAGAAAAATTAGAAAATTTTATGGGAAAAATATGCTTCATTTTTTTAATTGAATCATTTATAGGTGTGTAATAGACCTCGGATTTCGGTTTCACTACGTTTTTTTTGGGTAGGAAACCATCAAAATGCCGACAAACCTGTTCGTTTAAAAAATCCAAATTTCTCGGAGAAAAATATATGTTCCATTTCATCTAATTAGTCCAAATACTTGATGCTCTATAATCGGTTCGTGTTGTAATTTATCTATCATGCCGAAATGCCGACACGTCTATTCAAATTAAAAATTTTAGGTTCTTTAATAAACTTTTGTTTTCCTTATAATTTTTGATTAAACTTTCTATTCTGGCGTCAGAAAGCCGAAACCCCGATAAGAAATTAATTGCTGAATTAATAAAATTAAATTTACTATCTGGCAAATATGTTTTATAAATATACTATATTTTATATTGCAAGTCTCCAGTTCGGCTTCAATTTTATGTGCCGCTGTGCCTTAAATTCACTTTAGTCGGTGCGTTTTCAGTATGTTTCTGAGGGCCTCAATTTTGTTATTGATCATCTGCCTGGCAGCCGTCCATGCATCCCACCATCGTACCCTACACGGCCGAAAGAAGCTTGCACCAGAAATGTGAGTTTCATTTTTTTGGGACGTTTGGTCGAACATGCGAGATTATAATCAAAGCAAGCATTTAACATTGAAAATTCGCAAAAAAATTCAGGAATAAAAATTGAAGGTTTGAAGCTAGCTGCTTGAAAAAGGTGTCTTTATTTAATAGGTGAAAACAATATTTAATAAAGTTCTAATGATAAAAATCAAATGTTTTCTAGAGTTTTCAGGTCTAAATGAGATTTGAGAGATTAATCGGCGCAATGTTGAAAGGCAGCTTTTGCAAAGTCCTTTAAATAGTGGAAAATCGTATAAATAAGTTTAGCAGGTTATTAATGGCCAGCAATTCTGTTTTACTTTATATTCCAATAAAAAATACTTTGGAAATCACTTCAAAAACTAGATATTTCCTTTTTAATGCTTTTGTGCTTCGATAAATTATCTTAGATGATTTTTTAGAATTCTTAGATACATTGTTAAGCAATAAACAGCGAGGCCAATTTTTCATGTTTGGCGAAATTTTTATGATAGATAAGGAGTTTTTGATGCTACTTTCTATACGAAGTGTCAAAAAATTAAAACGATAACCAAGAAAGCGTGTTTCATCAAATAACAGTAACCCTGGAGTCGAAGTAGCAATAATTAGCTCGCGAATTATCGTTTTCCAGTATCAAAACGCACAGTGGGTTGTACGACGACGGGGGAGAACTATACGCGGTTCTTGTCGCTGGATCGAATGGATGGTACAATTATCGGCATCAGGTAATGATTCACATTAAAAAATGTATGCATTGCAATAATAGCAAAAAAATTTTTGAATGAGTTTACCTGAAAACAACGAAACATCGGATTTTTTTCTAGAAAATCGTTGGCTAGAGAGATTTTTGCAACAGTTTTATTTCATTGGTAAGCGATGAATGAAGGCAAGCCAGCAGAGATCATTTGGGAAAATGAAAGGAAACTGCTCAAACTAGCAGATATTCCTTAGGAAAATGAAATTTGGTAATGTCTAAATGCAAATCTTGTCGAAAGTTCATAATGCGGAAATCTAGGCAGCCGGCAAAATTTCATAATGTCGAAATCGTCGAAAGGCGAAATGTCGATATTTCGTAATGTCGAAAATTCATAGTGCCGACAGTTCAGTCTTTCGAGATTTTATAATACTTGCCGATTTTTCTCGAGCTTTTTTTATGCGAAATTCCGACATTATAAATGCCGGATATTCGCATTTTCGAGATTATGAAAGTTCGAGATTTTAGATTTCGACATTTTGCACGAAACCCGTCTTTTCCTTGAGAATCCATTTAACGCCCTTTTCTTGCAGGCCGATGTGGCCCACGCCTATCACATTCTGATCGAGCACGGCATCCCGAAGAACAACATCATCACCATGATGTTCGACGATATCGCCAAGAATAAACAGTGCGTTTCATCTTCTATTTAGTAACGAGAAGAATAAGTCGGAATTAAGAAAACAGCGGCTTCATTCGAATAATTTTCCAAAAAAAATTGTTTCTCGCAAAATTTTTGAAACACTGTTTTATTTAAATGGTGTTTCTGGAGGTAGATCTTTTTGTATTTTTGCATCGTTAAACATCTTAATTATATTTTTCGGTTTCTTCGGTCGAAATTACCAAAAAGAGTAAGCCTAAATAAAAATAATTTAAATTAAAACTATCAAGATTAAACCATAATTTTGTGATTTTTATTGTATACCTTTAAATATCTATTACTTCTATTTTATATATCATCGTTTTTCGAAAAAACTGGACCTTATCCGTTACCATTTTAGAAACCCTTACCCGGGCAAGCTGTACAACAAGCCGCACGGCGAGGATGTCTACAAGGTATGACATATATATATGTATGAATTTAAGGTAAAAAACCTGCCTTAATGCCTCTTAATATTATTGGAAATTATCTTAATTTAACTTACATTAACTTTACATATGTTCCGTGTAGGCAAAACTATAAGTTTTTCGAAACTTAAAATTTTCTAAAAATATGTTGCCATAAACCTTCGAGAGTATAAATTTGCAATGGCAGCAATTTGGATTCGAAATTTTATTCTATTATTTTTTAGTAGGAAAAATTTTTAGGAATGTTGCTGATAAATGCATAAGTCTTCTACACGTTTTAGTGAAACTTACAATTTAATTGTAGTACGGTACAGTACGCACCGTAATTTAATGTCAATCGATTAGCTTACTCCTCAAAAACAGGATTTCTTAGTATTCGGTTGGAAAATATGTCTCTGAAAATCTTGAAAAATGAGGATTTGCAATTGTAACGATTTGAGGGGTCACATCAACTTTATTTCATTGCGTAGATTCATAGAATTTCATAGAATTTCATTAATTTCAGCTGGAAACATTTTTTTCAGAACATTACCATCGATTACGATGGGGATTCGGTGACGCCCGACAATTTCGAGGCCATTCTCACCGGAGACAAGGCGAAAGTGAAGGGCGGAAATGGACGTGTTCTTAAGAGGTATCTAAAATCATTATTTTTTATTAAAATAGATAATGGAAAATGTATTTTGAAAGGAATATCCCTTATTCAATAGCTCAGAAGAAATTGAATGTTACATCGAATAAAAATGCACCAGGGAAATTCACAAATTTTAATTTTTTTCAACTCGGGGCTTGTCCATATTTATTGATCTTTAACTATTTCAACCTGACAGGGGGATGCTAGCAGAGAAATTTGGGGGAATAACGGGTATGCTTTGAGAGACTTGATGTTGGTAAAAATGTTAGTTTTGAAGCCGATCATCGCAGACGTCGATTAGAACGGCCTGGAAGATCAGATGTTTTTATAGGGTTGAAACATTCGTTTTTCGTACATTTCCACATAATTATTATGTTTTCTTAAAATACGGTAATTTCATTAACTTTGAAGCCAGCAAATGACATTTCAGTAACCTTACAAATCCATGGTGATGTCCGTTTCATAAAAATTTGAGTTTTGGCAAAATCGAATGTTACACCGAATTAAGGGATTTTTTAATTCTGAAAGCATTAGTCTACGGAGATTTAAGGATGGCCATCGAATTGAATTATCGTTGTTATTCATTAATCTTTAATCCCTATCGTAATTACCATTTTCTCAAAATTGTCTCTCTATGGCGTCTTATTTATTTAAGCTAATTTTTATAGCAAGCGATGGTCGCAAAAAAGAAAATATTTCATAAAATAGCTAAAATAACATCCTGATCAATCTAGTGGGCCGAACGACCACGTGTTCGTCTACTTCACCGACCACGGCGCCACCGGGCTCATCGCGTTCCCCGATGGGATTGTGCGTTTTTTTAAAGGAAATGTTTTAAATCTAAATTAGGGAAATAGGATTTTTTTTTGAACGCAAAATATGGTTTCCGAAGCAAAAATAATGTTTTAGAACCGAGCTGGCCTAACCCAATTTTTCGTTTCGGAATTCACAGCATGGAACTTTAAGGATTACTTCAAAAGATTTTAAATTTAAACTTTAAATTTTCAAAATATTTGGAACGTAAGTTAATCTGATCTGTAAATTCCTGAAGATTATTTTAAAGAGAAATGTTTCGTACAAAATTAAATCGGGTCTAAATTATCGCTATCGGATGCACTCGTTAAGAAAAACTTCGAACCGGATTGAACGGTTTTTTACAAAAAAAAATGTTTTGAGCAGGTTGGGTTCGATTTAATTTTTTAACAAATTAGTGGGTGATTCAGCGATTTAAATTTTTTTTTTTCTGGCCGTTTTTTTTGGGAAAAAATATGGGCCCGAATTTAAAAACTAAATTATAATAACTAAGATTTTTAAAAAATTGCAAAAGGAAACAATGCAATTTCATTTTAAGAAAACAATGTTTTGCGGCAAATTCAGTTAAAATGCCTTTCTTAAAGAATTAGTACATCCACGATTTTCTTCAGATGAGCGTGCAGACCTTGCAAAAGACGCTGCAGACGATGAACAGCAAGAAGAAGTACGGAAAGGTCAGTCCGGTTTTAGCTAATATTTTTGTCTTTTTAAAAATAATATTTAACTTGATAGGAATACTATAAATTCAATACTATTTTTAGTTGGTCTTCTACCTGGAGGCGTGCGAGAGTGGCAGCATGTTCGAGCAGCTCAAGGACGATATGAATAGTGGGTTATAAAATGCCAGATTTAAATTTGGGAATTAAACCATTTTCACTTAGCTCGCGTAAAGTTCGGAATTTTTCGTATCTAGAAATGTGTTTCCTAGATATTCCAGGATTAAGTAAATTCGAGTAGGTTAATTAGACGAAGACCTCATTTAGGAGCTTTTAGCTTTAAAGCCACATTTTTAACCAATTTTCAAAATTTAAAAAAATTAATTTTAACCTAAAAAATCATAAATTTTTTTAAGTTAAATTTTTGCTTTGACTGACAGTAACCTTCTGTAATTAACGATAACAATAAGCCTGCCAATTTAAAAACAGGAAACACGTTTTCTGATAAAATGTTTCGCCTTATTAGCTACTAAACTCGAAAGTCTTGTTATAATTTTCAACACAAATAACATGAAAAATTTTAGTTTACGCAATCACGGCGGCCAACGCGAAGGAATCGTCGTGGGGAACGTATTGCGAGAATGACATGAAACTGCCATGTCTCGGCGATCTATTCTCCGTGGCGTGGATGGAGGACTCGGATACGGTAGGATTTACAGCTTTTAGGATTTTGGGAATCCATGTTTCATCGAAGTCGGTGTAACCGGATTATTCGAAGCTGGCATTAATAGCAGCGACTACAGGATTTCTCAAAAAAATCGCCCCCACTAACCCGACGTAGAAGTAAAAAATGATAGTTTCACCATTCGAAAGCCCTTGAAACAGCCAGTTTGCAACAATCTTCAAAACCAGGTTTTTATTTAAACGCGCTATTTTACAAGCCCTTTTGTAAAAATTGGCGGTTTTTCGAGGTTGCATACGAGCTAATGTGCGTCAATTTCTCTAAGCAAAATGACCGGAAGAGCCATTAATTAGCTGCAGAAGCCCTTCTAAATTTATTAAAAATTTCTCTTAAAATAACGCGTTTATATAAAAATATGGTTCTAAAGATTGTTGTCAATTCGCCGTCTCAAGTGCTTTCGAATGGTGTAATTTTCATTCCCATCCATTACTTCTTCTCGTTAGAGGAGCTGTTTTTTTTAATTGGGACTCCCTGTATGGAAAAATGTCGGAAAAAAATTGAGTTTTACAAAATCAGATCGTTCGGGGTGCCCATTTGGCCCTAATACTTTCTTGCGACTCAAGACAGAATTAAGTTAGTTGTGCAAAATTAAAAAGACGAATACATTATTTTGTGATGTAAAATCAAGGCCAGCTAGATAACAGTGTAATTTTTAAGTGATAAGGATTTAGTAAGAGCTGTAAGTTATTTTTGGTTAAAAAAAGATTCCTGGATTCAACGTCTGGTTCGCCCGATAAAAATTCGGGTTTCAGAAAACCTATCTATCGGATGGTTCCAAAATATCATAGTGCATCTTCAGTTATACCCCGTATTAATCATGATTCAATTTTAAACCTTGTTATTCCGACTAATTTGTAAATTACGTAATTGTATAAAAAGTATATAATGGTTTTCAGGAAGACCTAAACAGCGAGACGCTGGAGAAGCAGTACGAGCTGGTGAAAGCCCGCACCAACAAGAGCCACGTACTCCATTTTGGTGATCTCAGCATTGCAGAGGTGGGGGCAACGAGCAGAGATCATTTTGGGAATCTTTTTTATCATATTTTTTTATTTGGTTTGCAAAGATTTTTATTTTTATATGCTTTTCGGAATTACTACTTCAAGAATTTTTGATTTTTGAACCTTTTCGAAACATATTTTTTGATGAAAATTTTTCAGGCCTGTTACGTAGCTAAAAGGACTTGGGATATGCTAATTGAATAAAACAAATCATCGCTATGAAATCGAAATTAGATTATAAATATTAGCCAATTTTTAGGATTGATTGAAACATATTTTTCTTGGTTTCAGGAGCCGGTTTCCGATTTCCAAGGCGCCAAGAAGACCTACGTCCTGACCGGCCGCCCATTGGAGTCGAATGTAGTTTTTTGAAAACATTTAGAATGCAAAATTCATTTTGGTGACTGTAGATCCATTAAAATTTCCAATACTGAGAAAAACAGGCGGCGAAGAATTATTCCATCCAATTTTCGGGTTTGCCAAGAATTCAGTAAAACATTTTTTCGCAAATCGTCCATTTTTAGCAATTTGAAAGGTATAATTAATATTAAAGGATTAAAGGAAGCATGTTGGCTCTGTATCTATAGATTTTCTATGACTTTTAGCCTAAAATAAATTTAATTTTTAGTCTTACTATTATGCTTATCGTCCATTGCGTTAGAAACAAAATTTTGGTATACCACCAACGGCAAAACATTTATTTTCTATAAAAAATGTGCCATTTTAGAGCCGCTACAACGTGCACTGGGACTCGCGTGATGTCGAGCTCAACTATCTGCTTCGCCAGCTGTAAGCTTCTGATTAAACGTTTTAAATACATACAAATGAGCGTTCTATATCTATTAAGCACTTTTATGACTCAAAAAATAATATTTAAATGCAAAATTAAATATTTACTATCCCTTTCAGCGAACTGACCAAAGACGAAAACTCGGCCGAGCACCAGAAGTTGCGCCAGAAAATCGGCGCCATCAAGCATGTAAGCTTTTTTATTATTTTAGTTTGAGCCGAACCTTAATTAGATTTTTAATAGATTTATTATTATCAATATTTTAAAGATGCGCTTCTCGGTGAAGGGACTCTACCACGAGGTCGTTGAGGCCATTTTCCCTCAAAATGATGACGCCACCCGTCACCTGAAGAAGGCCATGTTCCGCAAGAGGCGGTAAGCATCATCGGTTTTTTTAAAGGAACTATGAAGTTAGATTTCTATACCCTAGCCCGATTCCGGAAGATATTATGACTCTATAACCACCACTTCACCACTAACTAACCCGTGCCCAAGTTCACCCCCCCACTCGCCCCCCATCTGGCCCACTGTCCCGCCATAGGGGCTTCCCTTTCCCATTGATCGTTAGCTTTGCGCAGAGGCGATAACGTGACCAATGAGGCCTAGCCGAGGTGCGTTTATTGCTGGTTGAAAACTGATACCAATTCCCCGTCGCCGGCCGCCCTGAAACATGGGTGTCGGCGCAATTTTTGAACGCCCCTCGGGGGCAGAAATCGTAAAATCAACAAACTACCTGCATTCCTAATTATTACAGCACGATCACGCAGCTATCCTGCCACCACGATGTCGTGCATGCCTTCGACGAGACCTGCATCGACTTCAACACGGTAAGTGTGTGGGGGAGCTTTCGGTGTTGCTATTAAACTAGTGAGGCCGAATTAGGCATTAATAGGTTGACTGTGGCAATAAATGTATTAAATATTACCCGAATTTCGTATAATCCTGTATTGATGAAGCAACTTTAAACTATGATTTCAAAGCATAGAGAGAGCGAGAGAGACAGAGAGAGAGAGAGAGACAGAGAGAGAGAGAGCGAGAGACGGAGAGAGAGAGGCCGACAGAAGGCTGGAACGATCATACTATTAATACAAGGGATGGCCCTAAAATTCTCCACCTCCCCGACCAATTTTCTTAAAACACACCCTTTTTACAGTACGACTACGCGATGAAGTACGTCTACGTGCTGGCGAATCTTTGCGAGGAGATCCGCGACGCCGATCGTATCGTTGATGTGCTGGATGAAGTGTGCCCTGGTGATCTGTTCCTTTAAAGGACTATACAAGCCCCTCCGGAATATCCCGATACCGTATCCCTCCGATTTTTTGCATTGAATTCTTTCCTTTTTGGTGTGCGCATATTTATTTGGCTTTAGCTTCCTTTCCCTTACCGCTGTGCAGATAAATGCTTCATGTTAATGGTGTAAATAAATCGTGTTTAGCAATGATTAAAACCTGCCCAATAGTCTTGAAAAGAAAATTTTTATACGAATTTTTATATTAATTATTATTTAATTTTTTTATATAATTAATTTTTATATTCATACGAATGGGCGAACACATTTTTGAAACTTTTTTTGCGTAAGAAGTGGTAAGCACGCAACAAGCTTTCGGATTCAAGATACTTTCTAATTGCTAAAAAATAAAAGAAATAAATGCTTCTTATTAATCGCATAAAGTTAAACATGGTTGACAAGACAAAAGGCCTTATTATTAATTCTTATTCAAAATTCGTTTTAATGAAAATGGGGGTAAGCATATTTTTAAACTGATTTGTTCGCTTTAGGGTTGATAAGAAGCGAGTCAAAAAACTAAATAAAAACAATTTTTGGAACTGGGGTTGGATGCCTAAAAAATTAAATAAAAACAATTTTTGAAACACTGGGTTGGATGGCTAAACACATTTTTACAATTCATAAAGCGACTGGACCCAGGGCGAAGCAAAGTCTAAAGTTGTTGATTTTGACCAAAAAGCAAAAATTTTTGCATGACCGGGGAACCGAACCAGAGGCGGTTCGCTCAAGAGGCAAGTTACTTAGCCACTACACCACTCGACGGTCGATAATGGTTTGCGTTACCTGCAGTTCGATCCATTTAAATGACCACTTAAACTGGCCTTAAAAGCAATATTCCAGGCAAAAGACTAAATTCGTCGTCGCCAAGAAACGCGTGCTTTTATGCCGGGGCCAATTGCTAGGAAAAATTCCCTCCTCCTCCGATTTTTCTTGGAACATCTTTCCCACATCCTCGCTCTTTTTGACCAATGGTTGCAAGAAACACTCTATTTTGCGCCTATTTCACCCTATTAATTCCGGAAATCAAGTTGCAGACAATTGTGGCAAGTTTATAAATTGTTTGTATGAAATATAAATCATGATCGAATTATGTAACGACAAAAATGGCTGTTTTACGAAAATTGGCGAGAAAATGTTTCAAAAATATGTAAATTTAATTCAAAAGTTGTTATGGTTAATTTCGGTTTCGGTTTCGTTTTAGTTCTACTACCTTGAAAAAACATAATATCGAATTTAGAAGTTATTGATAATAGAATTGGGAACCTTAAAAACTTTTTAATTTTTATGTTAAATTTAAATAACTATGTTTTGAAAAGGGACAAACTTTCAGGCGAATTTTTTGTTTTAATGAGTATTGGTTAGTTGTGATGTAGCTTCTAGATCGGTTTTCATTCATTTTGTCGAAATTGCATAGCCTCGCAATTCCTTTTGGTCGAAATATCGTCTTGTTGAAATGTCATCCTGGCGAAGTTTCGACACGCTGGAATTTAGATTTTCTCAATTTTACAGCACATTTAATTTGTTTTTTTATATACGCAAAAATTAAATGTTTTAGATTATAATCATCACTTACGAATTTTGAAAAATATGTTTCGAAAAAGCAAGGAATGTGCAGCGATTTTTTAAGCTTATTCCATTGTTTTTCGTTGCCAAAAATCGCGATTGTCGAGATTTTATTGTGTTCGAAGTTCTTCTTGCCAAAATGCCGGCCGCGTCGATAAATTTCGACAGTACTAAATTTCCTGAATCAGTTCGACAAACTGCATTTTTGACATGCTAATTTTCGGCAAAAGATTTGTCGGCAAAATAACACGTCGAAAAATCATTTTCGGCATTCTAATTCTCCTCCCTTGTAGGTGTTTCAAGCGCTGTACGGGACGGCTACGCCAAGCTCCGCTTCGACGACGAGTACGGTAGCCAGCGCGCAGGATTGCGGGGGGACAATGCGCACGCCAGACAAATTGTACAGCATTTAGCTTTTCAGGTAGGTACGGTGTTTTTTTCCTTTAAAGGGGTTTGCCAGGCATCGCTACAAAATCTATGCGCATTTTAATCCCGGTACTTTGGCATTATCGGGGGAGAGATCGAATATCTTTCCATAAGTCCTGAGATGGATAGTAGCGTAATAATAAGTAGTTTAATATTGTTGTTAGTCAATTTAACAATATTTTAAGTGGGAAAATCATCTAGAAACTTCGAAAACTTCCAAATTTCGGCCAAAAAATTTATTTTGCTTTTCATTCGATAAAAAATTGTAGATTTTACGTTTAAAAATGGCACGAACAGTTTTGAAACACTTTTTCGATTTATATTAGAAAAATTGCGTTCTACGGAAAAATTTGGTGCCCCCCGATAATGTAAAAGTACCTGATATTCTAAAAAAAAAGTAATTCTAAAGAAGCCTAAAAGCCAACTATGATCGACTTTTAGAAACAACCTGCATAACGTCGGTGATCTACAACACATCTTCTGCGACAGAACCATCGGACGGATTACAAGAGCTATTCATTCGTCTACCGGATACGGTAGATAGTTGTGTTTGTGTGGCAGATGGATATACGTATCCGCTCAGCCCAGGCGCCAATCCCGTCCCAATAAATGGCAAAAAGGTTAGTGGGAAATTTGATGCTTTTGCATTATCGGGGGGGGGGGGCGGCTTTTTTGTAACGTCAAATTTTTTCAATAATACCGAGTGTTTTTAAGTGTTTTTATGCTGCTTTGGCGCTATGCCTAAACGCGGAACTTTACACATTTTTGGAAAAAAAAATCGATTTTTTGACCCCAAAAATACCGATTTTCGACAAAACTTCGAGTTTTTGGGAGTTTTTTAAGTTGTGGTCAAATATTGAAATATGGCCAAAAACCACCAAAATGATATCCAAAAGGCCTGACTTTTTCGGCGATTCTTAGGGGAAAATTGGCCCCTCCCCGATAATTCAGAGTCGAAAATTACAAAAACTGTGTTTAAAACTTGTTAGCAACCCGGTACAATTTTAAGCGACATTATCGGTAATTTCGAACCGGATCGCGATGGTCTAATCAAAAAATTAAATCTAAAAAGGTTAAACTGCTGGTTAAGGCGCTTGGAACTGTACAGTGCAAAAAATGTGTTCCAAAAAAATGTAATCCCCGGCGATTTTGAAAATTTTTGATCGTTGTAGCAGAGGTTGTTCCATTCTCCTTCGCATCTAGGATCCATGGAACTGGTGTCTTAGCGGTGGGAGGATTTTCAGAGATAATGAAAGAGAGGAGAGAGAGTGAGAGAGATAGAGAGAGAGAAAGAGAGAGAAACCAATTTAGGCGTTCGTCTACGATTGGCCAGTCGGCAGTTATCTGATAATTTCTGGGGTTACGGTAGCCTCGCTTTCCCTCGAAATGAGGGCCATCGCGGGGACAATGCCCGAATATCCACAATGCGCCAATTTGGGCGATACAGGTAACACTACCCACAAATCGAACATAACAATCGACATTTTAACGACTAAAATACCATTCGTTTCTGACAAATTAATACACTATTTATTGAAGGAAAACCATCGATTTTTCGGGTAAGGAATTCCGCTTCCGGCACGCACTAATAGTTTTAAAGCATGCTTCGTAACAATCCGAAGTGAAACACTCATTTTCTCACAATTTTTGAAGGTCCTCCATGAAGGTCATAAACCACATTTTGCACATTCGTTTTTCCTACCTTTTTAAATATTTGAGACAAAACTGTTAATGTAATCTTCAAATGAAAGGTTCGAGGTTTCAAATCACACATCATCGAAATTATGGAATCCAAATTCATGCTCGTTTGGAAAATGCGCGAAACATTTTTTTGTCCATTAATCGGATGCTGCTATTTTTGAAATAAACCCTTGTCTTCATTTTGAAAACTGCATAAGATTTTCTACGTATGTATAATTTAGTTGTAACAGAAAATTGCAGCCATATGGCAGCTATATCAAAATGACACTACTCGAGTGGCATCAGTGGAGACGACGTGGCTCGGCCAGTTCCACAACGAAACTACCGTATATTTTCGACGCAGAGAGACACAGTTATACCATGTAACTTAACTTTTAGTTTTTCTTGTTCTCGCTCTCTCCCTCTATCCCTCCCTCTCTCTCTCTCACTCTCTCGCTCGCACTCTCTCTCTCTCGCTCGCACTCTCTCTCACTCTCCACTCCCACTCTCTCTTTCTCTCTTTGTTTTTCTCCCTCTCCCTCTCTCTCTCATGAAAACTGTCGTTAAAAAATATTTTTCAGATGTACACCGGAAGCCGCCTTGTCGATATGGCCCTCAATTTGACCCAAATCCCGACTGTTTTCTTGGTATAAGTTAAATTAAAATAAACTAAATTAAATTAAAATTAAATTAATTAAATACCATACTTCCAGATCGAAGGCGAGGGTTCGGTGTACGTTGACGTATACGCGCCGGATGTCACTCCTAGCGTACGTTTATTAAATCCCGGGAAACGCGGATAATTTTGATGCGGGAAGACGCGGGACACGATGTTTCATTTAGCATTTAATTAAATTCTAATATCTTAATATTATATTCTTAATATTATAATATATTATAGTTCGACTTTTTCAGCGCTACATTCCGTTTGGCTCCCCCGTACAGTACGGCGACACGCTGACGATCAACGGATTTGTGCAGCAGAACAGCTTTTCGTGTCGGTTTTCATACGGTTGTCCCCGCTTAATGTTTCGGTATTCTTTTGTTTTTTTTTTTTGTTCGGAAATCCTGAAATTCGGTTTGTAAACTTAATTTAAATAATGGTGAATTTTGCTAAACCTGAGATTTAATCATGTGTCTTTTGCTGTTAATCAAACATGTTTTTTAGCATTTTTAAATTATCTCATTTTTAATTAACATATTTATAATTGTAATCCGGCAGTTTAAAAAAATTTCAGCCTTTAAAATGCTTTAAAAAGTAAGATTCAATTAAGCTTTAAACCGCAATTTCGATATTTTTACATAGCAAATTGCAGATTAAAACTATTTGTTTCACACTGTCCCATTGGTGACACGAACTTGTTTGCCATAATAGAGTCATGTTTTTGCCTATCGCGTATTCTTATTGTCATCGATCTGGCTAAATCGCTTTGATTTTAGTGGAATTCTACAGCGCGATGAGCACGACGTCCGTCTGGAGGTTGTCTTTTGCCGGTATGCAAATTTACATGAAACTTGATTTTTTTTCGTTTGGAACAAAGACGAATGTTTCGTTCGTTTGTCATAACATCAATAAAAGAAATATTTATGCGCTGTTTTTTACTATTCTAAACTCAAAAATTTTTACCAAAACGACAATAATTAAAATTACAAAAGAGCATAAAAAATGGTTTTTGACTATGAATGGCCGATTTTTTTAGCGAAATTTCCAAATTTTACAGAATTTTTCGATACTTCCAACTGAGTTTTTGATATAGTTTGAATATATAAATTTGTTTGATTTTTTAGCTATTACTACTTCTATTTTTAATGAATTTGAATATAATTAAAAACATTTTTCAGGTAATTGTCAGAAATAGTCATTATTAAAATTTCCTCATTTAATGGAGGAATTCTGAAACTTTTAATTTTCGTCATTTTCACGTCCTGATTTCAGCTGGTCAGCCGAGTACGTTAAGGCTCACTACCGGCAGCACACTAATAGACAAAGCTAATCTGACGCAAAGTTGGGCACAGGTAATTTTAATATACCCTTTAGCCAATTTTTTAGGGCCAAACCATCGACGTCAATCTGCAGAATCTTGACGCGAACAATCTCGTAGTATCGCTAGTGGGCAATGTAAGTTTTATCCGAAACATGTAAGTTTAACTTTTTAAGTTTGACTTTATTTATTGTATCGATTTAAAGTTATTTTGGTCATGTCAAAATATTTTTGGAAATGGAAATATCAACCGTTTCTATAGAATTTACGGTGTTTTTGGATCTTATAGAGAGTTCACAAAAGAGAAAGTAAGAACAAGAATAAAAAATCTGAATTTTTTAATAGCTTCCTAGCAATTAAAAAGCGCATCTACGCTGTACCATTCCCGCGAAAGTTGCAGCCCTAACAAGAAAAATCTATGAAACAGCATTTCCTCGTACTTTCGCCCAAATTTTTTTGTTGATGTCCAGAAATGTCTAGTAACTTAATAGGAATTATTTTATCTGTGGTTTTACTAAAAAATATTCCATTTCCACTAGAAAAACCATCAAAAAAATTTTTAACAGTCGAAATTTTGGTCAAAAACGGCCATTTTTGGTCGAAAAGCTATATTTTTATATGTTTAACCGAAATTCTGTAAAATTTTCACGTTTAGGAATAGTAAAAAAGCATTTAGAAACAATTTCACTACTAAAATGTTGTTGTTTGTTCTTGTTTTTGTTGCATAATTTACACTTTAGAGCGTGACGCTAAAACAGCCATCCCCCCGACCCGTCCGCCCTGTATTTTGCGACCCGAGGAAACAACTTCGATTTGATGCTGCTGAAAATCACCGACAGTAATGGAATACAAAAATATGTTCCGTTAGTCGAATAAACGTACGACGTACAACCTTCCAGCAATCAACACCTGTCACCCCCTAGCCCTAACTTTTCAGCCATACGTCCTATTAATACCTGGAGTATCTCAAAATGTCCGCCGTGACCGAATTACTATAAAAACGTTGTTTCTTGACGCCAAAAATGCTAGACAAATTTTCTACGAGGTTTTTAAATGTGAAAATATTAAATCGCGGGCCTCAATGTACTACCGGTGAAACGAAAATATTTGTCACGATTTTTCGATTCAAGTGTACGCTAGGCGGATTCCAGAGAGCAAGAGCTACATTTTGGTACCATTAACAGCTCTGTAGGGCAAAAGATAGCCGAGATACGAAAAGTCACTTTGGAGCAGAAAAAATTAACTGTAGGTAATCCAGACTTCTAACTGTTGTAAAAATTATCTGTAATGTAGTTACTGTAATAAAACGTATTATTAAAATTAGTAAAGTAATAAAAATTATCTAGTAGTAAAATGGTAACAGTTAAAAAACTATTTTTTTTAAGGTGGTCCTTACAAGGTTACAAAGTGACGCTGACAGGGGAACAAGGGCAAACTAGCAGAGATTTTTAAGCGATAAAATCCGTGATGCAATTTTCTATAACCATTTATTACAATCTACACACACAGAAAATAGACAAGTGGCCGGCTGTCGAGTTATTTTAAATCCCATCATTCGTCTTCTCTCCTCCTCATGCTCCTTCTCCTGCTCATCCTCCTCCTCCGGGCCCATCCTTCTTCCGCGTCGACGTTGCCGCCGGCACCAGCTTCTGAAAAATAACGTTTCCAACACCTCCTAAATGCAAAATTTGCAATTCTATTGTTTGCCTGGTACAAAAAATGTTTCAAAAACTTCTGTAAATCCAAAAATTTCACCACCTCAATGAAATAGGGCTGTGGATAAAAATTACAAGTTTCAAAAAACTTTCAAATCTCTGGAAAATTCTGTTGTTGTACTAGCAAAAGCTGCAGCAAGTTTTCTTTCCAAAACAAAAAGGAGAATTTTGGGTCTTAATGTCTTATTATATTGCCATAAGCTTTAAAAATATTTGAATATTTTTTACTATGAACGACATTCACAACTATGCTATACCTTTGCCCTTGGGGACGACTCGTCGATGCTCTTCACCTGAAAACACAATAAAGACGGATGCCGCTACAGTATGCCGCGGGTTACCGCAAGCAGATCTGGCTTACTTTGATTTTGTCGAAAACAATTTTTGTCGAAAACCGTTTTGTCGAAAAAGCATTTTTCGAAATTTCATGCTGTCGAAATTTCGTTTTGTCGATATTTAAATTTTTCGCAATTCATTGTCTTTTTCTCGTCGATTATTCACCTTGAACATTCCGTAAATTCAAATTTCAGCGCATCGAAACGTCAACAAAAAGAAATTTCGATAAACTGGCGCCAAATCACCGGATCCGTATCAAAGCGTACGTCTTGACAAGTGTCGTCATCGCGGGCGCCCAGCTGCGCCAAGTTCGAGTTGGACTGCTCGCGGACGGCCATCTCGGCGCTTGACGTCTGCAACAGGGTCAGCGTGACTTTAAAGTGATGCGCCTCGGAAAATCTGTTATTATGCCTCTACGATATTTTTCTTTTGATGCAAACATGTTTTTCACATAAAAACAATCACGAAAGTAATTTTTTTAACTTATTATTAACGCAATGATAGTCAAAAAAATTAAAATTAACGTATTAAAAATACATTAAACCTTTTACAGCTTTTTTCGAACCAGAATTGCCAAGTGTTCGACTTTTTCAAAACATTTCTAAATTTTTTTCGAGTTTGGTTTCTTTAATATAGAAAACTTACTTGTAGTCGATTAGTAGGCCAAAAAATTCAAAAAATTTGGAATGTTTCAACGCAAATTGAAGTCACCGTTAAATCTCAAAAGTATTCCACTCGTCGCCGGTGATTTTATCAAGTTTTTTTGTCCAAAAAAGCGAACAAATTTCACAGAATTTCACACAGACCACCTAGGAATATGTGTAGCACTAGAAAATTTACTCAAGTTTTATATTTTTACATTTATTTATATTTACCCGTCTCGGCTGCTGCAGCTCGGCCGGGGCGACGAAGGCGAGCTGGTCAAGACGCGCGCTCGCCGCCAGCATTTGAACCTATAAATTGGCAGGTTTAACGTGAAGTTTTAGGAATTAAAAATATTAAACGAAAAAAAACGTACAGAGTACACCTCTGCGGTGGGCAACTCACGCGTCGTCGCCGTCAACGTGATCGCCGATGGGCCGCACGACGTTGCGACTGATAAAAACGGTGTAATCCGATCACAGTGTTCGAGGTGCTCGCTCGAAAATATTAATTCACGCCTTGTTACAGCCTTGAAACATTTATTTTTACGATCAAGATTTGAAAATTTTAGGTAGTCTAAAAATTGATAATAGTTAATAGAATTTAGAAGAAGTGTTTCTAGGCTATTTTTTGCAATGCTGAAACGAAAAATTACAATGAAAAATGCAAAACATTCGTTTTTCGACCAAACACGTGCATTTCGATCAAAATCTCCCCCCCGAAAGAAATTTTTCTAATTTTTTTTCTTTGTTTCCCGTTGAAATCCGGTTAAATTCCAGCAACAAAAATACTATTAAAAACCTACTATTACGTTACTAGACATTTCTCGATTTAGAGGAAAGAAAAATACCGTCCGTACCTTGACTTTGATAAGCGAGACTTGGCGCGGGCACGGTGACGCTGGCCGTGCTGCGGGTGGTAAGCTCCGATGCTGGGGCCGCTGCAAAAATAATGTATTTACTCTGCTTTTCCATTTTTTTTTTTGAAGTTTTAAGTACAATCGCATTAAATTATACTAAATCAAATTAAACTTTTTCAATCTCGCAACGAAATTAAATAGTTTATCAAATGAAGATACATTATGCCCTTTTTCTTGCGCTGACCTTCCACATTTCATGAAACTCACAATTTGTACCGGACTTTGTCTTCGACTGGCGCGAGGAGGGCGGATCTTCTGAAAGAAAGCGATGAATAATGCTTGAATACCACAATGAGAAAAATAAAACAAATGAAAAAGCCTAAAACATAAAATGCCCGGCACTGAACTGTTAGCTGGAGGGGGGGGGGTAGCAGGAGCACTATTTTTCCCCCAATAGTAGTTTTCCCAGTTTCTTAGAGCAATTGACAGCTTAAAATTTAAAATGTATTTTTTCCATATCAAAACCTCATGAAAACTTATAAAAGTGTTACACTTTTTGGTCAAAAATGCTTGAAAAGGCCAAAAAAAGTTTCGAATTTCAAAGATCTTCCTAATAATAAAAAACTACGAGGAGCCTTATCAAAATGCACCATTTATTATTAACAGGTAGTCGGAAAAACAAAAACTACCCCCGCTAACAGTGCAGTACCAAATTACCTTGAACGCGACGACGACGCCGGCGGCGGCTCTTCTTCTTTTTCTTGGGTTTGTCCTGCGGGGCCGGCGTAGCGGGCTGGAAAATTGGATTTTTCCAGTATTAAATTTACAGAATAAGGCTGTCTTTTAACTATACTATGTAACGTACCCCAGCAACAACAGGTTCGGGCTTCGGCGGCAGCACGCCGACGACGTTTAAGAGTTGAATGTCGAGCCGTGCATCACTAAAAGGGAATTGAAGAATATAATTTATTAACATCCAATTTAAATTGTTAACTTTAATATTAAAAATCTGGAAAACCTGAAACTGTTATACCGTAAAAATCTTAAAAACGTACCGCGTCATAATGCACATCATGTCATTGTTGTCCGGGTAGCCGTGCAGCGCACCAAAACTGCAGAAAATATCACGGTACTGGACTGTTAACGGGGGGGGGGCGCTAATTCCAACCTTTCACCGATTAATAATACATACTTTTAGTGAACATATAATGCATTCTAGTGTTTTTAAAAGTTTTGATCGCAGAGAAGTTATCAAAAATGTTTTAAAAATTTGAATTTTGGAATTTTCGGCATTTTTTGAAACATTTTTGACCGACAAGTGTTACTAAACCTTATGATTTACTAAAACCGCAGTCTGCAGAGAGTGTTTCGGAAAATGGAAAAGCTATATTTTAAGTACCTTAATGTCATCTTCAAATGCTTGTCGCCGGGGTCGAGCATGAACGCGTCGATGGTCGACATCCAGACGCGCGTGATTTCCTGGAAAATCGATTGGTACTGGGCTGTTAGCGGGGGTGGGGTGGTATCGGGCAGAGGGGGGGGAGGGGCGGATTAATTTGTATTGTTCCACCTACCTGTTAATAATAAATAACATACTTTTATGTTTTTCGTAACTTTTGATCGCTAGCGAATTGCAAAAAGTGGCTTGAACATTTTTGGAAATTGAAAATTTAGACCTTTTTGGCGATTTTTCATACATTTTTTTGCATCATAATGAAATGTTCTAATGATACCAATAATTTTTTGGGGTTTTATTGGATCGTGCGGAATTAATGAGAAAAATACCCCGCTAAAAGTCCTGGAAATTCGCACAAAACTATGTTTCAGCTGGAAAATAGGATGCAAGCTGTTGGAAAGCATTAATGTTGGCCACGTACCGCTGATTCATGAACCTTTATACTTTTTTGTGTTATAAACCTTCAAAGGCTGTAATATTTAATGGATTAAATTTTTATATAACGCATCAATAGTTTTAAAAATTTTGGAATTTTCATGTATAAATTTAAATTCATTTTTATTCTATCTGTATTTGTAAAATTTTCTTTTTATAAGTACCTTTCGGTGGCGGATCTCGATGGATGGCTGCACGATCATCCGGCCCAACAACGGCGCCATGTAGTCGGAAAATTGGAATAGAAAAAATAGAAGATAACTGAATACTGGGGGGTGTAAGAGTAAGAAATGACCCATTTTCCGTTGCCTTCCTCTTTCCGATACGTTTCGATAATTTATTCACCTCCCATATATGCAAATTATTATTGTAAAAAAGGGGAATTTTCATGTTTCATCCCCGCTTGTACTGCACCGGCTTTGCGCGGCCGCAGCGGAAGAACACAGCTTGCACCTAAAAAATAAACTGCGGATTTTTTTTCATTTTCCGTCTCTGCTAGCTTTTTAAAAATAAAGAGCCTATTATTATGGTGTTTTTAGAAATTTTCAATTGCTAGAAAATTACAAAAATATTCGAAACATTTGGTCATTTTTCATACATTTTTCAACAAAACCCCAATAATTTTCGCCAGTTGTTATATCTTTAACGCTTATTATATATAAAAACACTTTTGCAGACCTAGTTGTAAAATTAATGCGTAAAATGCTGTAAAAATAGTCTAGATTTCGTTAGAGGACCGTGCAGGATTACTCGGAGGAAAAAAATAAGGGGTCCTTCCGCCGTTAAAAGGAAAGACCGCAGTTCATTTGTAAGAATTTTTTATGTCATATTTTTTGTTTTCCAAGACTGATAAAATCGACATTGCAGCCGTTAAAATTTTGATGTTTCAATCTAAACAGTTCAGAAAACCGCGAAAAATCCGACAATTCTTGTTTAGATAGAACTTCTATCTTCTATATGAAGAAGTGACAACTATTCCTATTAATCTATTTAAATTTCGAACGTATCCTAAAATCATAAATAATAATATTATATAAATATGTATAATCCAATTTAGATGATTTTTCTATTGTCAATTCAGAAATGTTATCGAAAGCCGCGTATCCAAAGAGTTTTTCAAAATTCGCAGTCACAAAAAATTCGCCTTTTTCATCTCTTTTTACACAACGTTTATTTTGTTGACAAAATTGTATGCCTTTTTTATCAAGGCAAGCTAGCAGGGATTACTGAGGAGATGTGAAAACTCCTGGTTTTTCTTACCTCACGTGCCCTGGCGGCATTTCGCGCGTAACTCTGAATACTATCGCACGCGTACTCCCCATTCCGGACGATGATTTCGGCGGCGAAAAAGCCGCGCATGTTGAAGCCCTGGAAAGGGTCATAAAAAAATGTTTTACAAAGTTTGAAAAAAATAACCGTAGCCTTTCAAGCCTGGACAGCAATCGAGAGTGAAACACTTTTTCAAAAGAATTCGGCAATTTCAACTGCTATTAGCCCAATCCGGTCGTCTATCAGGTATTGGACTGTTGGCGGGGGAGTTGGCCAGCGGAATAAATTTTTAAATTTCCTCCTATACCTACATATCAGCATATCGTGTTTTTGTATTGTTTTTCGTAGTTTTTAATTGCTACGAAATTTAAAAAATATTTTTAGGACTTTAAAGCTTTTCTGAAGCTTTCAAAAATTTAAAATTTTGAACGCTTTTGGTCATTTTTCATACGTGTTTTGACGAAAAATCAAAAATTTTCAAAAAACTATCTATTTTTCCGCGCTTCTTCGATCTAAAAACTGCATAAAGTGCTATGAAAATGGTATTATCCTCGTTATAGAGCCATATGGAATCACTGGGGCTAAAGAAATCGCCTCCCGCCCCCCCGCTAAAAGAGCAGTATGCAATTTTTCCTAGGAAATGTTGAAAAGCGCATCACGTTTCCTAAAGAAATATATTTTCCTGAAACCGGTTTCCGTTTTTTCTTTAGTAGATGAAAATACTCACCCGAACGAAGGCGCCGCCACCTCCAAGCTTATTCACCTGAAATTTTCTATTGTAATTTTTATTTTTTATTTTTTATTTTTATTTAATTATTTATTTTGTCAGTTAATTTAATTTTGATTTTTTTATTCTATCGTTTATTGTTTTCTACCTTAACTTTAATTTTATTTAAAGTTTTGCGATCTTACCCTTTGGCGAACCGAGTTGGCCATCCACGCTTGCGATACGGGACTGTGAAGATATATCGTCTTCAGCACCACCACAGCATCTTTTCCGCTTCTTTTCTCGCGTGCCGCCGGGAACTCATCGTGTGAAATCTCGGCACCAACCTGAAAGAAAACGTGTTTCAAAAATTTGGATGATTCGCTCATCGTCAAAATTACATGATATAGCAGCTAAACCATTTAAAATTACAACAATTTAATGCGCCTTCAGTTTTTTTCGCTAGTATCATTTTTTTCTAATATAAATAGATCAACCGTTTCTAAACTCATTTTTCTATTCATTAACCTAAGAACTTTACAAACTGTTATTCAATAATTCTAAAACATCGACTTATCGACCAAAAATTTGAAGATCTTCTACGTTTTTAGAGCATTTTTCCAGTTTAAATATAGTTAAATTTTACGAAAAACGCCATTAAAATACATACGTACTATTACGTACTTTAAAAATCTTTGTAAAAACCAAATTTCGAGAAGACTCATTTTCGAGCAAAATTTGACATTTTTTTGTTGTTTTTAGATAGTTTTCCCAGTTTAAATAGTTAAATGTTGTTGCAAAAATACAATTAAAATACGGACTTTACGTAATTTTAAAATATTCTCTATAAATACACACTTAAAAAATTCTTCAAAAATATATAGGTCTTTCGAACAAAATTTTTCTTTCTAGGCAAGAGACAAAAACCCCTCGCCCCGTTAATGCCAAAGGAACTTCGCCAAAAACAACCCACAATGGGCCCGTCACTTTCGCCGCCAATCCAGCAGTACCAAAAGCTTACGCAGAACGCGATGCAGGTGATGATCAAGAGGCGACACCGGAAGGAGGAGGACATTCTTTGAAGTGACAGGATTCTGGGAAGCGGGAATACCATCTTCCACGGCCCGTCCAAGCACGCATCCGCTTTATAGCCATTGTAGCGGGGCGCACAATGTGTATTCCTCCCCTAAAGCCAACGCGCGCTCCAAAAATTCACAAGCCAAACACGCTGAAAAGGGGCTCGGCGGGGCCGTTAGGCCAAGATTGCAATTGGTTTTGGATGCGTGACGCGCCGGTAGGGGAGAAGATTGCGTGGCTTACAATTTCGGTACTGGACAGTTAGCAGGGGGGAGGGGGATTTTCACAGGGGGGATTTTTAGTAGGCTTTAGTACTTTCAGCCGTTAAAAGATCTAAACTATTTTGATCACATTTTTACACAGCTTTTAGATGTAAAAAGCTCCTAAAAACCGATAATTTCGAGAAATGACCAAGGTTAAAATTTGCTAATTTTTTGAAAAGGATTTTTAATAAATTTATGGCAATCAACAACTACCAAAAACGCTAAAAATCGGAAAATGAAAAGTAGCTTCCCTCCAATAAGTGCGACTTTCAAAAAATCTCCAAATTTTCGTCGAAAAATCGATCTTTCTTGATTTTTGGGTATCAAAATTGCAAAATTCTAGCGTTTAGGAATAGTAAAAACAAGTTAGAAAACTTCCGCTATTTACTTAGAACGTTTGGACCCTAAGGAAAACCGTCGAGCCTCGGATAATGCAAAAGCAGCATCTACCTACCGGTGGTATACCAGCCATCCTGCATTTGCCAAAGTCGGTCCCCGCGAATCTCAAGTGAAACTTCATAAAGTCTTCTCTCGAAATTAGACAGCTAGAGAACTAAAACAACTAGAAAACCACAATTTCCTGGGCTGGTACCAAAGTGCCGAAATTAGCCCCTATCTATTACCCCCTAGTCAAATGTTGACCACCCCCTAGTCAAACTATTACTAGGGGCTAATCATGCCACCATTCGCTAACTAGTAATTCAATACAAAAATACCTAGTCAGATCTTGACTACCCCTAGTCAAATTTTGATCACCCGCTGGTCAAAATGTGACTACCCCCTAGTCAAACCACTTCCTGGATGATTGGTAGTGGTAAAACGAAAGAAAATAAGGTGGAATTCTAGGGTAAAACCACTACCGAGCTTGACTACCCCTGGTCAAATTAATA
Source organism: Mesorhabditis spiculigera (assembly GCA_958295435.1). Lineage (NCBI taxonomy): Eukaryota > Metazoa > Nematoda > Chromadorea > Rhabditida > Rhabditidae > Mesorhabditis > Mesorhabditis spiculigera. The sequence goes on along the minus strand of CATQJA010002613.1, from coordinate 168,425 downwards.
TGAAAGTTTCTTCATATTTCGTTTGACCAGGTGGTAATCCACACTTGCAAGGAAATTTTCTCCCCAAACGTCGAAACCGAGCGTTTTTGGGCTTAACCAATCGAAAATTCACGCCTTAATCTGCCCACGGCTCGTCAGGCCTTACCAAAAACGCACTTCTGGGGGTGCGGGCCCTCTCCCCGCGGATAGTGGGTTAACCTCCCAGGCGAGCCCCCCACACCCCCCGGGTTCGGTTCCTCTGCGGCGCGAACTCCCCCATTTTGGTAATCTTTGTTTTGCTTTTTGCTCCAATGTATCACCGTTCGTCTACTGTAACACAAAATTAAATCATACTCGCGAAAAAGCCCCAGAAAATTAGCAAAAAGCGGCCAGAACGCGTTTTAAAAACGAGAATCCAAAAACAGTTGCAATTTCGCTCCATAATCAGGTTTCAGGGTTGCTATTACATTTTTTTGGCTTAGTAACGATAATAAGTACGCTCTGATGCGTTTATTTGGCAAAATTAGGCTGCAGCAACGAAGCTCCTGCTCCAAGCGTCCAAGTGCCCGGCTATCTTAGCTATTTAGTCAATAGTAGGCTCATAATGCAGAAGTTTTTCGATTAATACTACATGCAATTGATATAGCTACCTAGAAAACCGCCATACAAGGCTCAAATCCTTCCGGCTGAGGTGCTAGCATCAAAACATTATGATCGCCATCGGACAAGGGTTTATCTTTTCCAGAACTTCCGTTATTAATTCAAAAGCATGTATCGTTCCTCCACCCAACATTTTAGCGAGATTTGATCGTATTTTGATAACAACAGGGTGAAAAACTAGCCATAAACCAGCTGGGTTGAAAATTTCGGGAACTTTAGGCTTCAAAATCTCCTTATTTTGGTGAGAACTCTCGTCGCGACCCACACAGTTCGATAGAGAATTTTTTTCTCTACCAAGTTCTCACGCCTCCCGAAGATTCGAAATAGTATACAAAAAGTTATTAGAAGAAAACGTAGATTTTCTGAGTTTTTAATATGGGCGGCGCCGCCCCACAGAGCCCGGGGGGCGATAGGCGTGCCCCGTACTAAAGTGCCCTTTGACGAGCCGTGTGCCGGTACTCCAAAATCTAGCATCCGAGGTAAATTTAGCGAGTTTTTATAATAAAAACCCATTTTTCTTTGACCAGCCCCCCTATCACCATTTTGCTAGGAGATGGTTTGACTAGGGGGTAGTCACATTTTGACCAGGGGGTGATCAAAATTTGACTAGGGGTAGTCAAGATTTGACTAGGTGTTTTTGTATTGAATTACTAGTTAGCGAATGGTGGCATGTATACTCTGCCATACCCCCAGGGGGTATACCCCCCATGGGGGTACAAAGGGGGTACGAGGTGGGGGTACAAAGGGGGTACGGGGTGGGGGTACAAAGGGGTACCCCACCCCCTACCCCACCCCCCACCCCCCAGCAACCCAACAGATTTTTTCCAGTTACCTCCCACACATACCACATATCGGTGGCTCGCAAAAAATTCAGGAAGACATGACGAAGTCCGCCGGAATTTCACCAAGGCAGTTAATAAAATACGAAACTTGAAGTAAACATTTTTTAAATTTTTGTGATTTTTTCCACTTAAAACATGTCTGAATTTTACTAAAGACATTATTGAAACTCTTACTATGACGTTACCAGGGGTTTCTGGGTTTATTTCAAAAAGATTGGTCCGCCGATAAACTTTCAACTTAAAAAAATGTTTAGTTTAAATTTGGTATTTTATTAACTGCCTTGCTACAATTCCAGCTGACTTCGTCATTTCTTTTTGTATTTTTGCGATCCACCGACATGTGGTATATGTGGGAGGTCGCTAGAGAAAAATTTTCTGTGCTACCGGGGTACCCCCATTTGTACCCCCACCCGTACCCCCTTTGTACCCCCACCCCGTACCCCCACCTCGTACCCCTTTTGTACCCCCATGGGGGGTATACCCCTTGGGGGTATGGCAGAGTATAGTGGCATGACTAGCCCCTAGTCATAGTTTGACTAGGGGGTAGTCAACATTTGACCAGTAGTGGTAAAATAAAATTTGGCACTTTGGTACCAGCCCTGAAAAACGTCTTTATTCCAAGCCCGGGCCATAAAGAAACCGCGACCATTGGGGGGATTTCTGTTAAGCTGATGAAAGGGAAACGAAACGCAATGCATCACAAAAACACACATGTTATAAACGGGTCAGGGGGGGCACAGATACAGAAATATATTATCTTTTTAGTGAGAGGGGGCTATACGGGGGGCGAGACTTCTAATAGATGATGATCACGTCGGGGAGGCGCTCACTTCTTGTTGCGAACTTCGCGGGGCGAGGCTTCGGGCTTGGCTTTCTAGAAAAAGATTATTTTCTGCTTTCCAAAAGACGAGTCCAACCTGCTCGCGCTCCGAGTGGGACGAGGCTTGGCTGATGGAATTGCTGGAGAGGCTCTCGTCCTCCCAGTCCCAGCGCTCGTACGCCTTCACGTTGTTCTCCTCGCGGGCCTAAAATAATAAATTTCTTTGAACTGCCGAAAAAGTTTCTAGATCGTTAGCGGGGGGTGGGGCTAAATTTATCTAAAAATTTTATATGTTGTATGAGCTTTTTCATATCGAAAACCTGTGCAAAAAACGCTGCAAAACCGAACTTTTTGTGAAAGTCTAGAAACGTCGAAAAGAAAAGAATATTATTAGGAACTGTTTCATTTGCAAAATATAACTAAATTTCGAGCGCAAAACCCTCTAAAAGCTTTTAAAAAATTTGAAAAAGTCGAATTTTGGTCGTAAAATCGATATTTTCGCGATTTTTTTTAGTAAAAATTTGTACATTTTTTTGCGTTTTCGAACACCAAAAAAAATTTAATAACACTTTCGCAATTTACATTCTCAAATTTAGATCCTAAGAAAAAAAAGTTGGTTCCCACCAATTATGCGAAAAACCAAAATCCAAATCCAACCAAATAAACCAAATCCAACAGTACAAAAAAAATATACCTCATCCAAAATCTTAAGCAAATGCGCGTAATCGGGGGCGCTGGTGAACACGAGCTCGTCGATGTACTTGAGCAGCACCGGGAACTGCTTGGGGCAGTTGACGAGGAACGTGGGCAAGCCGATCGGGGTGCGGGCCGCCTGTTTGGATAGAAGGACGGCCCCGCGGTCTGTGATCGTGCGCCACGGCAATTGTCCGTTGGTGAACTCGACGAGCATGTAGAACCATGACTCGAGATCGTCACGGCGAGAAAGGTCGGCGCGGTGATGGGCCTAAATCCGAAGTTGATACTAAAAAAACGGCATACCGTCAAACTTCCATAGCGTGTCGTTCCGCGCCAACCGACATCCGGCCGTGGCTGCACAATGTTGCCGTTCTGAAAATTGGATTATTTCGCATTATCGGGGTGGGGGGAACCTTTTTTTACAAGTGGAAATGCATGGAAACTTAATAGGAGGTCTTTAATAGTATTTTTAGTAACATAAAATTCTATTTAAACTAGAAACCTTCGAAAAGCCAACATTCCGGCCAAAAACGGCCTTTTTCGGTCGAAAAATTCGATATTTTTAATTCTAAAATGAAGACTTGTAGTTTTTACGTTTAGGAAGACCACCAAAACAATTTAGAAAACACTTCCCTAAATATTTTAGCAAGGTTCTATCCTTAGAAAAAGTTACTTTTCCCCGGCCGATAAAGCGAAAGAATCAAAAAAAAATATGAGGAGTTTTGGACTTTTTTATCATGAATCATGAATGAAAAACTGCGCAAATTTCAGATTAGGATAAATTCTTAGTAATCGGATAATACTAAACCAAAACAATAGCCTATAAATTCTATTTTTGAGGATAGGCCAGAATAAAGGCAAGCCGCTAGTCCCGCTAGCAAAACAAAACCATAAAAAATTACCGAATCAAGGTATTTTCTGGCCAGTCCAAAGTCGTATAGAAAGATGAGCTTGTTCTGCTTGTTTTCTCGAAGCCCGGGGGCAAAGTTGCCGGGCTTGATGTCGCGTGAGAGGAAGCCGAGACGGTGCAGCTCTTCGATGCCCTTCAACGTGTGCACGCCGATGCGGAGGGCGGTGGAGAGCGTGAATCGCCGGTCCTTCATCTCGTTCCGCGCCTTGTGCAGATCACGGCCGAGCAGCGTCATCACGATGAACACGTACTCCTTGCCGACGGATCCCTAAATAAAAAGAATTTGTTGAACCTCAAAAAAGACTCACGTGGGCGACGCGCTCGCAGAAGTGCTTGCACTTTTGTTCGGCAGCGTGTAGAAGCACGTTAACCTCGACGTGGAGCATCGAACGGCTGTACTTCTCGCATTTCACGGCGAGTTTCCTGAAATAAAAATCGGTACTGGGCTGTTAGCGGTCTGGAAAAAGTAGCAAGCCTTAGGCTGCCTAGTTTCGCCGGTTCTTTCGCATTAACTTTTTTCTTAGCGTTTAATTTTTCCAATATAAGTAGAGTAAGTTTTTATACTGTTTTTTACTAATCCTAAACGTTGAAACTTGACAAATTGTATTGAAATCATACCAAAATATTGGTTTTTCGACCGAAAATCGCGGACTTTTGACAAAAATGTCGAGTTTTGTAAAGGTTTTAGATAGGTTTTTCTAGTTGAAGTCGTATTTTTTTACTGAAAACACTCGGGAAAAGCCCCTAAAAACTTTCTAAAAAACCCTTATTTGCATCTCAGTCTTTCCTCGAAATTTATCTATTATTTCATTACCCTAAACACATTAAATTTTCATGCATTTTTGATCCCAAAAATCAAAATGTTGAACATTTTAACAAGTTTTTGGTCTTTCGATACTCAAAACGGCCTGAAAATCCACATAAATCGTCGGAATTTCGCCGTTCAAGCATACCAAGGGGATGTTAGGCGAAAGGTACCCCCCACTAACAGTCCAGTCCCTGAAAGCTGAGCGCAAAAGCTCACCTTGTCCCATCCGAGCTCAGAAATACTTGTCCGTAGCCGCCGTCGCCGATCACCGAATCCAATTTAAAGCTGGAACAAAAAATTGGGACACCGAAGACATGGATTCACCTGAGCCCGTTGATGTGGATGACGTCGCCAGCCTGTGGCAATTTGTCGACCGGTTGACTGCCCTGGTTGTTTGGCGGCGGCTGTTCGCCCATTCGGGTCGCAGGCTAGAAATTTGGAAATTTGCATAACCCCCTAAAAACCAACCTGTAAGATCGGGGGATCGAGCGGTCCCTGACGCCCGGGCTTGGAAATGGAGTGGCAACACCACCTGGGTGAAGCATATCGCCGGAAAGGAGAAGCTGGAATATTCAAATTAGTCGTTGGAATCTAAAATTCGATGGGAAGTGACAAAGAAAACGGACAAGATGTGAAAAACAGGCCAAAATAGGGTCTTGAATAAAGTAACGGGCGCTAGAGGGGCGATATTTTTAACATTCTGATTTCTGCATAGGTGTAGAAATGCCAAGTAACTTACTAGGAAGTATTTTAATAATTCTTTTATGTAACTTTTGGTCAGAAAAATCGGAATTTTTCGGTCGATAAATTGATATTTCTTGTACGTTTTTAATAAAACTAAGGTTTCAAAGTTTAGGCATCGTAAAAATTATTTTGGAAACGTTCTTTTGTTTTCATTGGTAAAATTCGATCCTAAGGGAAAACGTTGGGTCACCCGATAATGCGAAAGAACCAAATATTAAAATATCAAAAAATATCAATTCATTCGATTTTTTACAAAATTTCTAAAAAGTTAATCTTTTAGCTATGGTATTTTTAATTTTTTAACTGTAGGTGTAGTACGGGATGATACTTTGCACGTACAACCCGTGCACAACCCCGACAATCGATGCCCGTGAGGGCGCACGGCCGGCGCGCGGGAGCCCGATTTTCAAATATCTAATCCCATCCCTTTCTTTTGCCTCTTCAATACTAAAAATCTTTTCAACTTTTAAACTATATAAACTCCATATTTAGCTTGCTACAAGCGACATCGTTTGCTCAAGGCTCCATGGCTCGACCGACTAAAATCAGGGTTAGTTACACATCTAAAGCTTTGCAACCAAAAACCTGTCTAGAGCACAATCGGGAAAGGCCGCGCCGGAGGTTCCAACCTTTCCGTGTTACCGGAACGAGAAGAGGAAGAGGAGAATGATCTGCCCGAGACGCCGCTCGAGCAATTGACCAAGGCCTTGCAAGGGAAATGCACGGTTTGCTGGCTTTTCTGCAATGAATTTTCCTGGTTTAGAAAACGCAAGTGAAGAAGCTGTATGCATCACGAATGGCGCTTGCGGACAGTTCGAATTTCGATCTGATGCGTCGCGCCTTTTTCAAAGGGGATTTCATTTCTGTGCCTGAAGGTAAAAAAAGTACAGCGTGTTTTCTCTAAAAACGTATTTTTAGGTGCCAAGCTATGCGGCCTATTCGTGAGCAGCTGTCTCGACCATTTTGAGCAATTGATCGAGACGATTGTCCTAGCAAAACCTACAACGTATGGAAAAGCGCTTCTTTCGCATTATCGGGGCGAAGGCGTTCTTTTTGTTTCTAAACGGTTTTTAGTAAAAAAAAAGTAAAAACTTTTTACTAACCCTAAACGTCAAACCTTCACAAAAAAAATTCACCACCCCCGATAATGCGAATGAATCGGAAAAGCTATCGTGCATGGAATATCATTTTTAGTGGTCAGCTGCACGGCATCGGCACCGCTCTGATCCACGCCTGGAAGATGGCCGAGGCAAATCAGGCTGATCTTGAGTAAGCGTGTAAAATTTTACACAACTCTCTTTTAGTCTGCAAAAAAATTGAAGACGTCTGGCAAACAATCCTTCGTATGTCCGTGCTGGTGGATGACGAAAAGATACGCAAGGCATACTATGAGGTGGGATTTTCTTTTCCATTTCTCTGAATCTAAATCTTGAGATCACAAAACCGCTGGACACGGAGGATCGTGGCAAAATCGAGCCGATGCTGAAGATTATTCTCAACCGCGAGCTGACGATGCACATGAGGGTGAATTAATTCTCACATTTTTGTTTTTATGCTATTTCTAGGCGCTCAACCACAAGGTGCGCTATACGGTGATGCAGTACGTCTACCGGTTCTTCACGATTTTCCCGGAGGATGCTGAGGTGAGAATTTGCGGTGTTGCGCGTACTTTTGAGTTTTTTTTTTCAGGAGATGACCACCGTCGTTCTCGAGCATCTAAACGACGAATCCGTCGAGATCCGCTCGCAGGCCATGATGCAGTGCATGATCTGCGTTGATCAGTGCTGGCGACTATTGAGCAAACGCGAATTTATTCAGCCCATCTTCGCAAAGGTATCGAATCGGTTGATAAAGAGCTATTTCCGGTTTCTTGGGATGGTCGCCAGCTTGTCTTTGTTCGTCCCAGATAGGCCTAGGAAAACTTTGGTATATTTAAGTGGTGTTTCCAGTAGTGTCCAATAACGAAAATTGATCAAACAATCTAAAATTAGAAGTTTTTCTCATTCTGGGCCGTTTTTCATACATTTTCGAAAAAAAACCTTGCGTAGCTCGCAATCTCCAAAATAGCCTAGATTTGATTATTGGCTTTCCACGGGAATATAAGGAAAAAAATCAAGCCCTGAAGCACGAATTAAATTTTATAGCTAATTTTAGATCATTGACGAAATGTCGCGCGATCGCAGCCCGAAGGTGCGCGCAGCTGTCTACAAGGCCCTGCGTCCGTTGCTGACGAATGCCGCCGCAATGAATGTCGTCGAGCATGCCCTGAAATGCGTGGTGCCCCACGGATTGGCCGATCGAAGCGAAAAGGTTGTGCCACGCCTTTTCCACCTTCATACCTCAATTTCAGGTCCGACTCGCCTGCTTCCAATTCCTCAATTTGATCCGCGACCATCGTTTTATCAGAGTAAGTCGTCCGCTGCTTTCCAAAATATTCTTTTAGTTCTACGACGTTGCCGACGTGTCGCTGATCCTGGCGTGCGCCGAGTTGGAGACGGACAAGAAGGTCCAGGAGCAGATTGTTGGGCTGATCCAGAAGGTATAAAATCTTTTAGTCTTTTCAAGGTACCGTTTTTTGTAGTCCTTTCTGCCGGTCGAGGTTCGTTTCGCCATGTTTCATCTCGTCGAATTTTCCTTTGACCGAATTTCGCCTCGCCGAATACTGTTTATGAATGATGAGTAGAATATTTAGTTGCTCTAGTGGCTAAAACAACGACTTTACCAGGATTGAATTCCTTCCTTTAGCCCTCTCACATAGGTGAATAAGTTTTACAATTTTTCTATTTACAAAAGTGATCAAAACTTGACCGAAAGCGAATTATCATTCATGAAGAGTATTCAGCGAGATTAAATTTGCCTAGATGAAGATTCGACGAAAAGAAATGGGGCGTGATGAAATTTAGGGAAAAATAGATACTTTAACGACAGAAACAAGAGAAATGTTTTTTAGTCGTTCCTGCCAGCAGGCGCCCTATTCGACGAGTGGATTCGACGCCAAAAGCGGCTGATCAAGGAGGGTGGACGGAGGGCGCTCGTCACCTTCTACCAGCACATCTACACCCTCGGCTTCATCACCCTCGAGAAAGCCGGTATTCACTTACTTTTTGAAGTTATTTTTCATCTTTTCAGCCAATCTCTTCGTGCATGTGCTGGGTCGATACCTCTACCAGCGCTGGAAGGACAACTCGGTGCCCGGGGTCGACATCTCGCAGCTTTCCCTTGATGACAGCATTTTGCTCCCCGAAAAGGACGCCGATTTTGACGACGACGACGAGGACATGGACAAGGAGAATCAGGGCGAGAAGAAACGTTGGTTTTTTATTTGTGGGAATTGATCAAAAAATTTTGTTATTTCTGTATTTCTATTTCTATTTGAACAAAAACAGCATTGCGATTTTCTCAAAGAATATTTCATGTTGCCGTTAGAGTGGTGGGAAAAACTAAAACCACTACAAAAAACACATAAAAATTCGTGCCTTGCTCTCCAGCTAACATGAAGGGATTTGGATTGACAATGTATACGTATTTTCAGCACTGATGGAACGCCCGGGATTCGACGTCGACCTGGCCTTCTTCGAAGCCGCGCTCGCGCTGTGGAAATCGATGCAAAAGGTACGATTTCTCCTTTGGCTCCGAATTTTGTGTTTAGGACCTCAAGGGCCTGCCCGAGAAGGAAGCGCATGTCGAGAACGTCGCGTTTCACTTTTTCGAGAAAATCTACGCAAAATATAGGGTTTGTAGCTTTTTGTAGTAATTCGATGTTGTTTTTTTTGAGGAAACGGCGCTTGTGGGCGTGAATCTGGCGATGGGACTGCTGTTCCGTAGAAAGGACCGACGGCTCGCGATACTGAGTGTGGCCAGGCAGTCGTTGACGGATTTGAGGTGATTTTTTTTTAGAAAACGGTGATTTTAACTTGTAAGTTATTTAGTGCGCCTTTATAGTGGTATTTTTACACTTTATTGTTAGAAATTTGTGATGAATTTTAGACAAAAAGCAAAAAAACCTGGTAAAAATAACTGATAAAGAACCTGAAAAACGATTTCTAATCTTGTTTTATGTCACGCATTTCCTTGCAGGAACGGCAAACTCGAGCCCACATATTACGGCAACTACGTGGTCTTCATCTGGACGTTTGTGCCCGACGATTTGCTGGAATCCATAGTACATGGTGCGTTTTTGAAGGTTACGTCTATACCTATCATTTTAGACATTGAGTCACTGACCGGCTACCTGTCGCCGGAGCATCGCGGAGAGCCAACACCGAAGAAGCGGAAAGGAGAGGCGGAGAAGTCGCCGCGGGAATGCATAGAGCGGGTAAGTTTTGTAACGATATTCTTAGCATGATATTTGAGCACGATATTGATTTGAGAACGGGTTTCTTTCGAAATGTCGAGATTTGCATAGGCTTGTTTTCCCGGAAAAACCACCAAACCCTATGAAAAAAATTTGCGATTTTATGAAATTTCCACAATATGAAGTTCGACATTGTGTTTTTCGACATTATGATAACGAATCGAGTTGAACAGCACAGCATCGACTTAAAAGTACCTTTCCAGGCATGCCAAATCTTCTTCTACCTCACCCAGACGAAACGCGTCAGCGCCGAAATGTTCACCGAGCACGCGGCGCCGCTGAGGAAAATCTACCAGGTGAGTCGATTGTCGAAAATTCAAGTTTCCAACGTTTTTTTAGAACCTCTGCGCCGCGATGCCGAACTTGCTCGACAAGTTGGTGCCGGACTACAGCGACGAAGAAGACCCCGGGCGCTCCGACTCCAACGAGACGTGCATGAAGCTGGTCGAGGTAAGGCTTGGCTTCTGCGTAGTCTGTAGCCCTGGATTTTTAGATGTTCTGGGTACTGTTCGAAATGCTGGTGGCCGCCGAGCTCGCCTCCGACCGCAACCCGGAAAGCCAGGCTAACAAGGTTCTCGAGTCGTTCGAGCAGCTGCGCGAGTTCTACGAGTGAGCTTTTTCGAGAAAATTATTTTTTGGGTGCAATTTTGATTGAGTAGGCTCGCAAAATTTTAGGGCGGTTTTAACCAGTTTTAATTTTTTAGCGCTTTCGGCTGCTCGGAACGTTTCCGAAAACAGTACAAAGTTTAAAAAGAAGCGTTTTAGCGCCTGTGGATTTTGCATGCAATTTTGATAACAGATTTTGGGTCGATTGTGATAAACTGTAGCTCATTCTATAGTTTTTTCAAATGGTCCTTTTTGCAGCTCGCTGACCATCAACTACGTGCACAACATGCAGCGGCTGATGGACAACCAGGACACGCAGTGGCTGACCGCGCACAAGTTGTTCAAGGTTTGTCTTTGCACTTATTTACACGGATTTTCGTTTTTTTAGCTGTTCCTCAGCCCGAAGGTGGTCGAGTTCGTGGTGGGTCTGGCCCAGGTGAAGGAAAAGTGGTGCGGAAAGACGGTGGCCCTTGAGGACTCGAATCTGAGAAGCCCGGATGGTGAGTGAACTTTTTTCGGTATGAAAACGTGGAAAGCGTTTTTAAAATCGGTTAAAACGATTGTAAGAAATTTTAAACTGTTCTGAAGGTTTTTCGCAAAATTTTGGAGCAGCTCGAATTTTTTGCCTGAAATTTAAAAATGCGTGTTTTTTACAAAATGTACGAAAAGAGAAACTATCTCGAAATTGATTTACTACCGCTGGTGTCTCTGAAGTAAAAGCACACACTTAGTTAAACTTTTAAAATATTTTTATTTGAACGTTTCTAAATTCATTTTATTGAAATTGAATTTTTAAAGCCAACGTTGATGGTGCGTTTTAGAAGTATGCGAGGGTATGATCCAGTCGTGCTGTGAGGTGGCGATCGCCCTCATCGATGCGGATGCCCACGAAAATCAGCTTCAACTTGTCCTCGAGACGATCAAGCACATGAATCCCATCAAGGTATGAGGATTTTGTTTCTGTTAAAAACTTGCTCTCTCGTTCAGGGCATGGACCTCTACCGGCGCTCCTACGAAAAGCTGGCCAAAGCCCTCGAGGCGAAATTCATAGAATGGGTGTGGTCGGTGCGGCAATTCCTCACCGGCGAACGTGAGTATTTTCTCTTCGATTTTTAATGAGCATTTGAATATTATAATCTTGATTTTAGTGGCCACGCTGTGCTGCCATTTCCTGGTCTTCGTCTTCGACGCCGACTGGACCGACCCGACCTACAAGGACAAGGTATTTTTGGGTGCCAAGCTAGTTACATCCTTTTCCAGTACCTACGCCATCTGCTGCGCATCATGATCAAGGACTTGCTGGCCGGACTGGATCAGGTGGGTTGTTGATGATTTCTCGATTCTGATTCCTTAGCGGGGGGGGGGGAGTTGGCTTCTCAAGGTTTCCTATATCGAAATTTTCTCGCTTATGGGATAGGATAAAATCTATTTAATCGAATTTTCGGCTCTGTTTGGATAGCGAATTGATCAAAAAAGTACGAGATTTGCGAAAGATATTGGCTTCGTCAAAAATTGAAGTTTTTGAATAATCACTTTTTAGCAATATTAAGCTAAGAAAACGGTACCAAAGTGGTTTTTTTAATTGCTATGCAGGTTTGCCCCCTCCCCCCCCCCCGCTAACGAACCAGGACCTACCTATTCATCGAAAACTTTTGTTTCAGAACCACGACATCATCGACCCGTACGACCGCGATTTCGAGCTGAGCCCCCTCATCCGATTTTGCGTCCAGCGTGCCAGCCCCAGAATCCGCGAGTTCAAGTTAGTTTCCAGTTGCGAAAGGAATTTCCTTTTTTAGGCAGCTGAATTCGATGCTTCACGAGCTCGTCGCGTGCAACACGAAGGAGAAGGACTACATACCCATCGACAATCCGGATCTCGACGCGCTGGCAATGCGGTGAGCAGTACGAAGTTAATTTGAGGCGTTAGGAAAAGGGAGCGTTAGCGTATGGAAGTCCGCTTATGAAATAGATTTTTACCTGGAGGGTTAGAATTTTCTAATCTGAAATTTATGTAATTCTAATTTTTTGACTTTCGCATCCCTTTTCATGTGTTTTTTCAGACTTATCGCCGCCCTGGAGCTGGCCTGCATCCTCGACACCAAGTACACCGCCAAACGAAAAGCGAAAGCTCGTGGCAAGCCAATCGAAGATGTCAGCTCATCGTTACTGAATTGTAGGACTTTAATTTTACACATTTTCTTGTGATTTTAGATAATCATGACTCCGACTACGTGACCGAAATGAAGAAGCTGATCCGGCTCAGGTTGCAAGAACTCATCGAACGGGATGGCACGGTAAACAAATTTTATGGTACTTTCGCACCATCGGGGGTGAGGATCGAACTTTTTGTATCATTCGTGAAATGCCTTGTCACTCACTAGGAAGTGTAGTGTTAGTTTCAGTATTGATTTCAACAGGGAAAACTAACTGAAACCTTTCAAAAAGTTTTGAAAAAAATCGAAATTTGAGCGAAAAGTGGACTTTTGAGGTCGAAAACCCAATATTTTTGACGTTTTTAACAAAATTTGTTGAGTTTTCACGTTTAGGAATCGTAAAAACCCGTTTAGTCCACAAATTTTATTTGAAAAATTCGATGCTAAGAAAAAATTGGCAATTTTGTTCCAAAATCTATATTTGTTTTGTTTAGTCAAATTCGTATATTCCCGATATTCCGAAAGCATAAATTTTCACAATGTTTAATTATTCTTTCCAGGAAGTCGTCAACAGCGAACGCGAAGTGGAAGAAGCCCGATTCATGGACCCCCGGCTGTTAGATCAGGTGAGGACATTTTTACTCTTTATTTTGGTCCTATTTCATTTTTGTTCTAACCCTTCAATTTCAGTTGAAAGCCCTGTGCGACTACGAGGAACCGACGGCCTTCTGAGAAGCCGTCTCGACTTGCCCTGTCCGTCTCCTCAAAATTGAACATTGCCACTTATTCGTAATTCAATTGCTCACCCCCTTGGCCTCCCATTTGGAAATATTTGTTGTTTGACTCGTGAACTACCTGATTCCCACTATTTATTTGATCTCTCGACTCGACGATACATATATACACTGAAATAAATACATATGAAACCGTTGAGTTGGCTTTGACTCCACTTTCGGCCGCAAGAACCGATTGAATTCTTTCAATGACTACAAATTAAAAATTAAATTTTGGTCGAATACAGACTAAAAATTCGCAATTTTGGTCGAAAACCTTACTTTTTGGATCTTTTACGTCGAATTTTTAAAGGAGAAATTTACGTTTAGGAGTAGTAAATACAATTTGGAAACAACACAATTGTATTGGCTAGTAAGGAAAAAGCTTAGCCCCCTGATAATGCGCAAGAACCCAAAATTAACAAATCTGCACAATTGGTTAAAAAAATCAATAGCGGAACCCAGGAAAGCACTTATCAACCGTTTCATTTTAAAAATAGGTCCTTTTGCAGATGTCAGACCGTGTCACCCAACTACAAGAAGCCGTCAACGAGCTGGCGAACCTGATGGGCAACTCGATCGGCGTCTTACAAGCCATTGCCCCACCCTGTGAGCTGGGCGGAACATCACAAGTAACGCCAAGATTCCCATAATGTGTATTTTCGATTTAGGAAATCGACACCGAGTCCAACTGCGAATTGTTCGCCAAGCTGATCGCGCAAACGACGAAGGATATTGAGGTATCTGTTTGTGTGTAAGATCCAAAATTTCTTCCTTCCAGATTCTCATCGACACGTTCCCCAGCGAGGGTGTCTCGACGGCCGAAATCAACGAGCAGATGGTTCGGAAAGACCATGACAAGATGAAGGTTTGTCGTTTGTTTGGTGCTGGTTCGTTAGCGGGGGCGGGGTTATTGTCCCAAGTTTTTCGTTATTTTTTTCGGGATGTCTATTCCGTGATCCAATAGAGTTTGTTTACAGCTCAAAATGCTGTAATCTAAAGTAGTTATGGCAAGGACGGCCTTTAAAAATGGGGTTTGCAGGCTAACTTTCGAGATTTTTGCCATTTTTCGGCATTATTTAACGCCATTCGATAGAGAATCAAAAAAATAAACTAAAAGGCTTAATTACAGCTGAAAATAACACAACCTGAATACCAGAGCAAAGAACAAGCCATTGGAAATGCCCCCCCCGCTAACGAGCCATAAACGTTTGTTATAGAGGTTTCTATCAACTTTTTCTAGCTAATGCGAGAACTGGAGGCGAGCGTCGACGACGCGGAACGGTTGTCCAAGTCGCTGGAGCAGAAGCTAAGCAAGATAGCCCAAGTTCAAGTGCAAAGCCGGCCGCATTGACGAGCCATTGAATATTGGATGTCGTGATTTCTCGTGGATCTTGATCCGTAACTGTTTTCCGTCTGTGATCTCTTTTCTTGTACATCCGTATTAATTTGGTATTTTGTGTATGACCCTACCTAATAAAGATTTTCTCTTCCGGATTTTGGAATTGAAGACAACAGATCTAAATATTTACACAAGAAAGATTTGCATTGATGATTCGCATCTGAAAATCTTATTTGAATAGGTTTTCGAGTATAAAGGCAGCTACCGGACCTATTGCCCGGCATTCTACACCTTCGCGATGCAAAAGAAGCGCACGGGCAAGAGGCGGACGAAGCCGAGCAAGGAGGACGAGGAGCGCTCCGACGAGGATCACGACGACCAGAAGGAGAAGGCGCCGTCCGTCGGCGAGAGGAGGCGCCATGGACGCGCCAAGAAGAGGGCCAGCGCCACCAATGCCGGCAACGGCAGCAAGGAGGGGCAGCGTGGGTTTAATGCTTCTTTCCGCTTCTATATTCCTTTTTAGGTTCCGGAAAAGGGCCTGCGCCATCGCCTGCCGAGCCGCTGAACCCGTTGCTGGGGCCGGTGACGCCCAGCGATCCGATCACCGTAGGGATTGATGCGTGGGTGAAGCAGACGTTGGCTACAGGTATGCATGCCCACTTTTTTTATTTTGTGTATAGCGAAAAAGAATGAAAGACGCGAATTGAGTCGTTTCGAACGTTTTTCAGGTCAATTTTCCGAAATTTTTGGCCAAAGGTCAAAAGTTTTTGTAAGTTTTTATGAGCTGTTCACGCCAAAATTGCTATAAAATCGTTTCTATTTTGTTATGGGACCGCAGAGGCTGCTAGCAGTCTAGTGCCCATATAAGCATGGCATTTCGCGTAAAATTGTTTTAGAACTTTCGAAGTGCTGACCTTGATTAGAGTGCATTTTACCCCCCCCCCCCCCAGCCGGCACCCACCTACCGTATCTCGGCTCCCTGTTCATCTTCAGGTGTGTAAAATATACCAAAATGTTCATCTTGCACTGGCGAGTATTTTGGTATACTTTACACACCTGTAGATGAACAGGGAGCCGAGATACGGTATGTGGGGGTCGGCTGGGGGGTAAACTGCACTGATCTTTCCTAAATGATCCCTTTTATCGCTTAAAGCTTTGCGAATTATTCTTGATATACCAGGGTTGAAAAGCCGCTTCGCGACTTTTCAACCCTGGCCCCGTCCAACCCCATCATATTCTTCGCTCTGCATACGTCTCTCGAATGCCTTGCATTGAAAAAATGCAAAAGCCCTTCTCTCGCATTATATATAGGTCAACGCCACTTCCGGAGTATGCTAATTTTTCCTAACAAAGAGATCGGTCGCTTTTTCAACAACGCGCGTCAAGCTGACGCCCGAGGTGCCCGGCGAGGGCGATTACATACATGCTAATTGGTGTGGGGTAGACTGGTTTTCGCGGAATCCATAAAAAACGGCCTTTTCTGCGCTCCATGAAAGTAGCGCAGAAAGATGCGCCATATTTTTTTTACGTCGATACATGTGTCGTTTACCCGAAAACCAGCTCCCCTCCTCTTGCTACAACGCGTTTTATACGCCAAAAACGCGCCAAAAATGGCCCCCAAAAATACAAAAACCTCTGATTTGGAAAAATAAAAACAACAGATCGCATCTAGAAGACGAGCTGAAGCGATTGCAAAAAAAAGCCCGGTTGAAAAACCGCTTCGCGGCTTTTCAACCCTGGCCCGTCTAGGACCTGTGAAAGTCTTCGATTTGCATGCTTCTTCCCGAATTCTAGCATGAAAAATCTGAAAAGCACGCCCCCTTCCTTTTTATAAGTCATCTCTAAATGCTAATTGATTCCTAACAAAGAGGATGGCCCAGAATTTTAGAAAAACCTAATATTAATGTCGAAAACAGAACCTTTTCCAAAATCTGTTAAGTGTGCAGTCGTTCCAAGGCCATTACGCACCGAATGACGTATCAAGCACCCCCGTAGCTGCCCTCCTTCATCAGATACCTTTGGAACAACCTGACGCAAGTTGCATGCAAATGCACACACACACAGGAACTATTTTTTATATATAGTAGGATAAACTGATTTTGTGGCAAGAGTCGTCAAAATATAGTTCTCCTCAGGAACTTTAATATATGAGTTCAAAAAAACCATTAAAAACCTCCCCAGGGTGGTATAAATAAGTTAAAACAGTTTGAAAGGGCACCGGGGAGTGGGGGTGGGGCGGGGGTACCGTATGCCTGGGGGCGCGCAATAGCGGGACGGGGGCAGACGTGTGTAGGATTGGGGACCCGTAGTGTTATCCGGTTTTTGCTTTATTGGTGGTTTGTCCGTAGCATTTCCGCGCGGATCCATCCACATGTTTGATAAAATGGACTTGGGGAAAAAGAAATCTAATCAAAGCGTATACTTTATTCGCATTTGTTGGGCTTTTCCAGTAAAAAAATCACGTTTGGCCCTTATTTATACTAAAAAAATAAATAATAACCTTATTTATATTTAACTTGTTTCTCTAGGATTTCGACAAGCAAATGATATATAAAAGCACAAAACTTTTATAAAGTAGTGTATTCAGAAGAAGCCAGGCTAATTAGCTGAAAAAAAACATATATCTTGCGAAAAACGGGCCTATCCAGGGTATAATTTAAGCTTTAGACGACTTTAGTTAGCACCAACTATTTTTAAAACTATGAAAAGCAATGAAAACGGCTATTTTGTACGCCTTTTCTCTTTTTTCTTGCGAAAGTTGCTCAAATGTCGTTTTGGACGGTTTGCTTAAAAGTCGTTGCTAACCTGTCATGGTCCCAAATTTTTTAATTAAAATTGTGTGGTTTTTATGATTAGGAATTGACTATTCTCACAGCGCTGATACCAAATTTAACCCAGCCCATCCCTAACTTATTCCCGGGAGGCAGATTATTTTCCTGTGATTTCTTTCCTCTTCCTCCGTGTTCTTTTGTTCTATAAATGTAACTTTAACGTTGATTTTCAGGTTAATTAATGTCGACACAGTGGCACGAAATCGGCTCTAAACGGTGCGGCCCGCTCGAGGATGGGAGCTGGATCCAGCGATTCAGAAATGTGAGCGCTTTCTCGAAAATTTCAACCCCGCTTTTTAGATGGTGGAAGAATGGTTCAAAAAGGGCAAGTCGGTCGGTAGCGTACGCACCATCACCGAAATAAACGCCGACCACGAGATGTTCGAGCTTTTGAAGCGGAATTTGTTGCTGACCGCAAATTCGGATGCGGAGCTGCGCGCACGGAAATTGGTCCCAGAGGAGCCGGACGTCAATGGAGTCTTCTACGAGTTGCTGGTCGTTAAAAGTTGGTTTTTTCTTATTCTGGAGAAGGACATTGGCGATTGTGGCGTTTTGTGGCTGTTTTTAAACGTTTTCTTCAGCATGCGCCCTCGCCATCGGCGCGAGCTTTAATCCGAACCCGCCATCTGAAGAGTCGCTTCCGCTGCAGCACCCCTACGAAGTGCAATTCCAAGAGGACGGCGTCGGAGGGTAGCTTAATGCTTGCTTCATTTATTTTCGATTTAGTGGCGACTTCTTCTTGTTTGCCAGTCCCGAGACCTCCGCGCACCAGTTGACGTGGCTCAAGGAGCACGTATACCCGACCCTGGTACATACATGTTGCACTGCTGAAAATCTCTTTAGGAGGCCTTGCTTTTGTGCGAGCCGTCGGCCCCAATTGCGACTAGCCATGCGCTGATTTCTAGTGAAGTCGTGCTGCCGATAAAGGACCAGTCGAAGGCTGACAATAAGCCATTTAAGTGAGTGTTTGTGTCATTATTTTGGTCCCAGCATGCTTTTTTTGAGGTAAAATTTTTGTTTAGAAAATTTGTGTCTGCGACATTTCCATCCGGAGGCCTCGTCAGATTTCTTGCAAACAACAAGGACCTCGTGGAAACTAGCAATAGCCGATGCAAACCCGGCGATGAAGTAATTTTATGAATTCAAATTATTATTTTTTTTTCTAGGAGCTAAAGAGATGCGACCCCAACACCAGACAATATCGCGCCCACGTTAGGCCTAAACCCGGCATGGCCGATCGGGTGCTTACGATGCTGCAGGAGAAGAACAATGCCACGTACTGCGATTGTGAATAAAAAGATTTGCATTATTGTGTTTTCTGAATTTTTATGCGTTTGGCATGCGCCTGGTTTGCTTCGTGGAATTTGTCTTTCCGAGTCGATTTTGCCATTCAATTTTCACTTTCCTTTTGTTCCATTTCCCCCCGCGCTAACGAACCAGAACCGGCAGGTCGGTCCTATAACACCTGTCTAGAGCACAATCGGGAAAGGCCGCGCCGGAGGTTCCAACCTTTCCGTGTTACCGGAACGAGAAGAGGAAGAGGAGAATGATCTGCCCGAGACACCGCTCGAGCAATTGACCAAGGCCTTGCAAGGGAAATGCACGGTTTGCTGGCTTCTCTGCAACGAATGCTCCTGGTTTAGAAAACGCAAGTGAAGAAGCTGTATGCATCACGAATGGCGCTTGCGGACAGTTCGAATTTCGATCTGATGCGTCGCGCCTTTTTCAAAGGGGATTTCATTTCTGTGCCTGAAGGTAAAAAAAGTACAGCCTGTTTTCTCTAAGAACGTATTTTTAGGTGCCAAGCTATGCGGCCTATTCGTGAGCAGCTGTCTCGACCATTTTGAGCAATTGATCGAGACGATTGTCCTAGCAACACCTAAAACGTATGGAAAAGCGCTTCTTTCGCATTATCGGGGCGAAGGCGTTCTTTTTGTTTCTAAACGGTTTTTAGTAAAAAAAGTAACAACTTTTTACTAACCCTAAACGTCAAACCTTCACAAAAAATTCGCCACCCCCGATAATGCGAAAGAACCGGAAAAGCTATCGTGCATGGAATCATTTTTAGTGGTCAGCTGCACGGCATCGGCACCGCTCTGATCCACGCCTGGAAGATGGCCGAGGCAAATCAGGCTGATCTTGAGTAAGCGTGTAAAATTTTACACAACTCTCTTTTAGTCTGCAAAAAATTGAAGACGTCTGGCAAACAATCCTTCGTATGTCGGTGCTGGTGGATGACGAGAAGATACGCAAGGCATACTATGAGGTGGGATTTCCTTTTGCATTTCTCTTAATCTAAATCTATAGATCACAAAACCGCTGACATGGAGGATCGTGGCAAAATCGAGCCGATGCTGAAGATTATTCTTAACCGCGAGCTGACGATGCACATGAGGGTGAATTAATTCTCACATGTTTTTATGCTATTTCTAGGCGCTCAACCACAGGGTGCGATATACGGTGATGCAGTACGTCTACCGGTTCTTCACGATTTTCCCGGAGGATGCTGAGGTGAGAATTTGCGGTGTTGCGCGTACTTGTGAGTTTTCATTTCAGGAGATGACCACCGTCGTTCTCGAGCATCTAAACGACGAATCCGTCGAGATCCGCTCGCAGGCCATGATGCAGTGCATGATCTGCGTTGATCAGTGCTGGCGACTATTGAGCAAACGCGAATTTATTCAGCCCATCTTCGCAAAGGTATCGAATCGGTTGATAAAGAGCTATTTCCGGTTTCTTGGGATGGTCGCCAGCTTGTCTTTGTTCGTCCCAGATAGGCCTAGGAAAACTTTGGTATATTTAAGTGGTGTTTCCAGTAGTGTCCAATAACGAAAATTGATCAAACAATCTAAAATTAGAAGTTTTTCTCATTCTGGGCCGTTTTTCATACATTTTCAAAAAAAACCTTGCGTAGCTCGCAATCTCCAAAATAGCCTAGATTTCATTATTGGCTCTCCACGGGAATATAAGGAAAAAAATCAAGCCCTGAAGCACGAATTAAATTTTAGATCATTGACGAAATGTCGCGCGATCGCAGCCCGAAGGTGCGCGCGGCTGTCTACAAGGCCCTGCGTCCGTTGCTGACGAATGCCGCCGCAATGAATGTCGTCGAGCACGCCCTGAAATGCGTGGTGCCCCACGGATTGGCCGATCGAAGCGAAAAGGTTGTGCCACGCCTTTTCCACCTTCATACCTCAATTTCAGGTCCGACTCGCCTGCTTCCAATTTCTCAATTTGATCCGCGACCATCGTTTTATCAGAGTAAGTCGTCCGCTGCTTTCCAAAATATTCTTTTAGTTCTACGACGTTGCCGACGTGTCGCTGATCCTGGCGTGCGCCGAGTTGGAGACGGACAAGAAGGTCCAGGAGCAGATCGTTGGACTGATCCAGAAGGTATAAAATCTTTTAGTCTTTTCAAGGTATTGTTTTTTTCAAGTTGCAAGGTACGAGCTGGCGAACCTGATGGGCAACTCGATCGGCGTCTTGCAAGCCATTGCCCCGCCCTGTGAGCTCGGCGGAACATCACAAGTAACGCCCGGAATTCACATAATTTGTATTTCGGTTTAGGAAATCGACACCGAGTCCAACTGTGAATTGTTCGCCAAGCTGATCGCGCAGACGACGAAGGATATTGAGGTATCTTTGTGGGCGCAAGACCTCAATATTCCTTCCAGATTCTCATCGACACATTCCCCAGCGAGGGTGTCTCAACGGCCGAAATTAACGAGCAAATGGTTCGGAAAGACCATGACAAGATGAAGGTTTGTCATTTATTTGGTTCTGGTTCGTTAGTGGGGGGGGGGTTATTTTCCCAGATTTTCGCGTTTTCTCTATTTTTCGGTATGGCTAACGCGATCCGATATCGCAAAGAAAAAATATATTAAGCGTTTTAATTCCTGCCCAAAATCCTGTAATCTAAATTAGTTTTGGCAAAAGCAAGAACGCCTTTAAAAATGAAAGTTTGTAAGCTAATTTTCGATATTTTTGTCAAAAAACCATCGACAAAAAATGTCCGCCCCCCCCCCCCCTCGCTAACTAACCATAAACGTTTGTTATAGAGGTTTCTATCAACTTTTTCTAGCTAATGCGAGAACTGGAGGCGAGCGTCGACGATGCGGAACGGTTGTCCAAGTCGCTGGAGCAGAAGCTGAGCAAGATCGCCCAAGTTCAAGTGCAAAGCCGGCCGCATTGACGAGCCATTGAATATTGGATGTCGTGATTTCTCTTGGATCTTGATCCGTAACTGTTTTCCGCCTGTGATCTCTTTCCTTGTACATCCGTATTAATTTGGTATTTTGTGTATAACCCTGCCTAATAAAGTTTTTCTCTTCCGGATTTTGGAATTGAAGACAACAGATCTAAACATTTACACAAGAAAGATTTGCATTGATGATCCGCATCTGAAAATCTTATTTGAATAGGTTTTCGAGTATAAAGGCAGCTACCGGACCTATTGCCCGGCAGTCTACACCTTCGCGATGCAGAAGAAGCGCACGGGCAAGAGGCGGACGAAGCCGAGCAAGGAGGACGAGGAACGGTCCGACGAGGATCACGACGACCAGAAGGAGAAGGCGCCGTCCGTCGGCGAGAGGAGGCGCCAAGGACGCGCCAAGAAGAGAGCCAGCGCCACCAATGCCGGAAATGGTAGCAAGGAGGGGCAGCGTGGGTTCAAATTTTTTTCGCTTATATATTCCTTTTTAGGCTCCGGAAAAGGGCCTGCGCCATCGCCCGCCGAGCCGCTGAACCCGCTGCTGGGGCCGGTGACGCCCAGCGATCCGATCACCGTTGGGATTGATGCGTGGGTGAAGCAGACGTTGGCTACAGGTATGCATGCGCAATTTACGTGTTGTAACGTAAAGTAATGAAAGACGCGAATTTTTGGCCGACGATGAGGAGAACTTTTGACGCTTTTTTCGCTTAAGACTCCCGGCTTTGAAAACTTTCTTTTGGATGCCCTTCTATAGGACAAAGAAAGTAAAAAGCGTGAGGCGCGCTAAACGGGCTAAGCTTTGGCGATAAAAGCTTTGCTTAGCTAAGCTTTTTTATCCTATCCGTAATATCATTCAGTTGTAAAAAGTATATTTTTGTTCCCAGGAATACTCGGGCTCAAAGCGCAATGGGCCGACCTGAAGTCCTACCAGCCGTTGAACAAGACGACGACCGCCTTTGCCGCCAACCCGGACAAGAATCGATACCCGGACGTGTCGTGCTACGATGATACGCGCGTCAAGCTGACGCCCGAGGTGCCCGGCGAGGGCGATTACATACATGCTAATTGGTGTGGGGTAGGCTGAGAGTTTTGGGCAAAGTGAGGTGGTTTAGCTGGAAGGGCGTCCACCCGGCTTCATCGCCACGCAGGCGCCGCTGGAGAACACGATCGGCGACTTTTGGCGGATGGTTTGGGAGCACGAGATTGTGAATGTCGTCCAGCTGTCGCAGGTCATCGAGGACGGCAGGGTCAAGGTAAGCAGGGGTTTCTGGTTGAACTGGCGTAGTTTCCGTATATTTTTCAGGTATTTTTAGTAGTTTTTGATTGCTATGAACAAGATGTAAAAATTTTTTGAAATTTTTCTGTGGTTACAGGGCTCGGCGTACTGGCCGGAGAAGCCGGGCCAGTTCCAGAACCACGGCCGCTTCTTCGTCGCCAACAAGAAGCTCGACGCCGACGACCACCGCTTCCAGGTGTTCACCATCGAGCTGCTGCCCGACGGCTGCTCGAACAGTCGCATGCTACGGTAGCTATCAAATTTTCTAGAAACTACTTGGTAGCCCTGTTTTTTGTTAGAAGTTGACAATTTCGAAAAAACAAAGCAAAAATTGGAAAAATTTTGAAAATTCGAAATTTAGTCGAAAAATTATATTTTTTGCTATTTTTAATAAAAACTTGTATAGTTTTTACGTTCAGAAATCCTAAGAACCAGGTTTAAAACGTTTTTCTGTTTAGCAACAAAGTTTCAGCCTAATCCAATTCACCCGCTGGCCGGACCACGGGGTCCCGTTGCGCGGCAAGACGGTGCTGCGCCTCCTTCGCAGCATTGCTACGGTATGTTTTCGAGTTTGATTAATTAGTTTTCGAATTTTTTCTGCAGGTCGACTCGTGGAACCAGGGCAAAACGCTGCTGCACTGCTCGGCTGGCATCGGGCGCACGGGAACGCTGCTGGTCATCGACTGGCTGCTGTGCAACCTCTACAATGGCGGCTGTAGTGATGTACGGCACTATTGCGTGTCGTATATTTGTTTTGATTACTTGCTTAAATTTTTTATTTGTTTACTAGAATTTGTAAAATTTAATTTGCCGGGTCTCATCATTGAAATTTAACCCATAAAAACTTCTATGCAATTGGAAGTGTCTTTTCCTTTAGGTGACGCAGCTGGTGAAGCTTCTCCGCAGCCAGCGCGCCCACTCGATTCAAACGGACCGCCAGTACATCTTCATCCACTCGACGGTGCTCGACTACCTATGCGTGGGTGTTGCCTGGAGTGGAACGGAATTAACCGGCTAATCAACTATAATAATTTTGCTGTGGTCTCCGTCTGTCTGTCTGTCTGTCCGTCCGTGTGAAGACGAATTCAACTCGAAGGGGAAAGGAGCTAGAGCTTAGCTCTCTCCGGATTCGGATAGAGCGTGGTCAGAAACCCCCAAACTGATAAAAAAATTATGAAAAACTTTTAGTTTAAATTATTAAAATTAACTTTGAAAGTGGCGTCTTAATAAAACGAGTGGGGGGCCCCTCTCCCGGGAGGCCACGCCCCCTTTACCTTCGCCCCTCTTCCCCGGATACACTCGACAAGGCCTATCGTTATCTGCAGGCCACACACTCCCCGGTAGGGCAGATGTGACATCCGCATCTGCACTACCTCGGAGGCCGTTTTAGGAACGAATTTCCCGCACTAATGGTATTCCTACAACCTACCCTTATTTATGTTAACCTATAAAAACATAGTAAATATCGTTTTAAATGATTGGAAACGTACTGATAGCTTTATGAAATCTGTACAACGTGTGGTTCTAGCTGATCGAAGTCAGAGAAAAGAGAAAAGCGTATAAGGTGTTTTTCAGGATTTTTGAAAATGTTTCTATAGAAAAAGGTATTATTATGAACTTTTAAATTTTTAAACTTGATGGGTTCAGGAGTTCACCGCAGTTGCGAAGCAGTGGGCTTTTTCAAAGGTTCTGTGATGTCGTAATTAGTAATAATACCGGCTTTCAAATTATATTCCCAGAAGAGACTAAAATCCAACCTAATTGAGCATTTAAATAGAACATATTGGGTAACGTAGGGTCACTAACGTAATGCGTTATAAGTCCTAGGCGGGCGGTCGTTTTTTGATATTTTTGCGGGATTGTATCAAGCCTATAGACATGCTAAAACAGCTGATTTTGAGGTTTCCACCATAGGTTTTTGTAATATTCGAAATTTACGAAATTTCTCCATATTAAATTTGAGCACGCTATAACTTGCCAACCTGACCTTCAAAAATTCCAAAATTCCGGATGTGCGTAGGGGCAATCCTTAGGTACCTACACTGTAAAAATTGGAATTGTTCGACCACCAGCAATCCAAAAAAATGCAATCGAAGTTTTGCCGGAACGCACATTTTTCGGGTGTCATTTGTATGGGTACGTCGCCAAAAATCGAAAAAATCAAGTTGGTCTTAATCTCTATTCCTGACATATTTAAGCATTCTGGCATGGTAACGCATGGTGAAATATCTTTCTTTCTCGAGTTATTCGGGGACAAACTCCGGAACAATTTTCTAACCCACCCTGTAGTGCGGGAAATGCGTTCCTAGATCGGCCGCCGAGGCAGCGCAGATGCGGATGTCACATCTGCCCTGCCAGGGAGTGTGAGGCATGCAGATAACGATAGGCCTTGTCGACGGCGTCCCTCTTCCCCAGGCCCCTTCCCGCGCCCCCTTTCTTAAGTTACTTTAATACTTTTTAATACTTTTTAATTATGTTAATTAATTATTTAAATCATCTAAAGCCATCGGGAAGGTATTTAGGTAGTTTTTGAAGGGGATTTCAGCCATGGGGGTATCTGAAGCCATCAGGAAGGTATGTAGGTAGTTTTTGAAGGGGATTTCAGCCATGGGGGGGGGGTATCTAAAGCCATCGGGAAGGTCTTTAGGTAGTTTTTGAAGGGGATTTCAGCCATGGGGGGTATTGATGGAGATGGGAAAGGATGTGGTGGAGTGAGACATGTAGGGTAGCCCGAAGGCCAGATGGTTGCAGTCGCGAAGCGACTGTGACCATCTGGTTATAACTATTACACTTTATACATAGTTATCAGAAAATTCCGACATTTTTCGACAAAAATGTCCGATTTTTGCCCGAAATTTTGACTTAAAACATTTTTTAAAGTTTTTCTATAGCTTTTAGATAATTTTTTATGGTTATATTCTACAAAAAAAAACGAATTAAATAGGTTCAGTTGTTATTGTTCTTTTTTGAACTGGTATGAAAACTACGTCCCCGTCATGCGAAAATTAATTTTGAATGTTTCAAGTTCGGACCACTTGAGAAAAACTTTCAGACAAAATATCCGCAGCGGTACGCGGCCTGGGGCGCCGACACGTTCCTCGCCGAGGCGAAGAAGATGAACCGATCGCGTGAACCGGCCGCCACCGGGCCCTCGTCCAAGGAACCAACACCCGAAATTCCCAAGGAGATGAAAGCATAGATCTACCTCTCTCTCTGTCTCTCGGTGCTCTCTCACTTACCCCGATCTCTCGCCCATCACTCGCCCTCTAACAGCCTCTCTCATCCTCTCGCCCATCAACTTGCACCCATATACATTTACTGTTCCACATAAAGCTTACGGTTATCAATGAAATGTCGTGTTAATAAAGGATTTCGATGCTGTGCTTTCCAGGAGGTGCATGCTAGCTGACCTGGTACTGGACTTTAAGCGGGCGGAGCGTTTTTTAGCCGTTTTCCCCCGGTAATTCAGTACCGCCCTATAGCAAAATTTAAGCCATCCTACTATATATAAAAAAAATAGTGTCTGTGTGTGTGTGTGCATTTGCATGCAACTTCCGTCACCGTGTTCCAGTAGTATCTCAAGGGGGGGAAGTACTTAGGGGTATGTTCGATACGTCATTAGGTGCGTAATGGGCTGGAGATGGCTGCACGCATATTAGATTTTACAAAATATGATGTTTTCGACATTAAAATTAAGTTTTTCATGGAAAATGGGACACCGCAATTTGTTAGGATCAAATTAGCATACACCGGAAGTCGCCGTAGCCTATATAAAGGGACGGCAAGAGCATTTTTCTTTTTCCGTCATCCTAATCCGGGAAAATTATGCAAAGCCAAGAATATCATTGGAGAAGACGGGACCAGGGTTGAAAAGCCGCGAAGCGGTTTTTCAACCCTGGTTTTTAATTGTATTTTACAACGTATAACAAATTACAAAAATTCCTCACTTTTTACTTTTTGGTCAAAAACCTATGGAAAATCGGCAAAAATTTTCACAACTTTTGCTTTACGAATTGAAAAAATGTGTTTCGGTAGTCGACAATCTCAATTGAAAACTGGCCAACAACAATAAATTCGTTTCCCGACTCTAACTTTGTGGCTTCAAAAAAACCGCGCTGCCTGGGCGGTTTGTAAAAGAATCTCTGCCAGCGTGCCTCGGATTTTTCAATAATATCAGTTGTCTAGAACCACTGGTTCCCATAAAGGCAAAAAACTCAAGAAATCGCGAATAGCCGTTGAAAAAAATGTGTTTCATCAATTGAACAACAGCCCTCAAAAATCGTTAGCGACAATAATTGGGTAATAAAACCTGCTCTAACTTTGAGGTCCTATAAAGCCGTGCTCAGCGTGCTGTACGCGTGCTTCAAAGAATCTCTGCTAGCATGCCTCGCCTTTTCCCAAAAATTATTTTCGAGAGTCACTGGTGCCATGATTATGCATAAAAAACTCGACAAATCGCCAACGGCCGTCAAAAAAATGTGTTTCATCAGTTGTACAAATTTCCTCAAAAAAAGTTAGCGACAATAATTGGGTAATAATAAACTGAACGAATTACCTCAGAATGAGCCAAGCACAATAATTGGGTAACTAAACCTCATATGACTTATCAGTCTACACTTATTTTCTGCCTATACCCTACCTGCTCATGGTGCCACGACATTTGCGGCCCGACAATTGCGGCCCAAAGCTGCAGTTAATTACCCAAAACTGAAGTTTTTAACCGTCCGGAAGGCCAGTTTTCAGAACGGGGGTTGTCCCCTGGTCTTGACCTAAAAATAAGGCTTCTTGCCACCCGGGGCCTAGTCGCTTCGGATGGGTGCGAGCTCGTACAAGCTTTCGAAATCGGGGCGCCCGAGGCGCCCCGATTTCGAAAAAGTGGAGCGGCAGCCGATGCGACGGCCCGCCTTGCCTGAAAATGCTTTAGACTTTTTTCAGACTTTTTTAATTTTACATTGGGGAAAAACGAGCTTAATAGGACGGGCCGCACATGTCGGGCGCAAGTGACGGGCCGCAAATGTCGGGGAGCCCTGCTCATAATAGTCCAGTACGCCCCCCGCTAATAGACCAGTACCTTTATTTACGGCATTTTCTCTAGTTTCTTATTTTATGCTAATGAGACGGACGGTTCGCGTCCCGTCCCGGACGCGGACGGACGCGGACCGGACTCAAAATGAACAACCCTGGTAAAGATCATAAAACGCGCGTGATCCCCGGCATCGTTTGCATAGGTTGTCGAAATTCCAGGCCGAGATTCCAAATGGGCATCGAGTCACCACGGCTCGTCGCCCATTTTGTTAAATGGGGTTTACGCGGGCGGGGGGGACGAACTGTTGGGGCCGAGCTAACTATTTTTTTGCGTTTCTTTTTGCTACAAACAAAACTCTTAGTATATTTTTAGACGCTCTGCTCTGTCGAATGGAACTAAAGAAATTTTATGAAAATGTCGAAAATGTCGAAGACCTGATTTCTTTCTATGTCCTCCATGGAAACAACGTTTAATACTTGTTTTTGTTATAACTATTTAATATTACATTATTTTGATCTAAAATTAAAACCCTTCGTATATTTTTCGATGCTCTATCGAATGGCATCTTTGAAATGGCGAAAAAATAGCGCGAATTTCGAAAAACAGCCGCTTGGTCCGATTTTCAAAGCTTATTTTTGTATTTGCCACAACTTTTTTATATTACACTAATTTGATCTAAAACAAAAACTCTTAGTATATTTTTCGATGCTCTATCGAATGCCGTTGCAAAAATTCCGAAAAAAAATAACGAAAACATCCAAAAAGGCCTGCCTGTCCCGTCCCCCCGCGTAAAATTGTCCCCCCCCCCCCGCATAACCGACATATACCGGAATTTCGAAAGCAAAAAAAATGCATGTCTGGCAAATGCATTTCTCCACGTCCTGGCCAAAATTCAGCCTAAAATTCGGCCTAACGGCTGAGATATCGACTGCTCAGCAGTAGACATAACTTTCTCGCTTATAGGATAGGATCGATATAGCAAAAAGACATTGCTTTCCGCAAATTTTCCCCCGCACAGTTTTCTCCCGCTCGAAATAGAACAGTACCACTACTTGGGGCAGCCCTTTTCCAGAACGCGGCTCGACTGGAGTCTTGCAATAACGTTTATTCGGCGGTATTAATGGAAATTCTTGCGAGTGTTTCCGGCTGGGAAGCTGATAAGCGACATGGTCACTTGCTCGACAGAACATAGACGACGACGAAAATAGTCGGAATTAGTCGGTTCCATAAAAATGCCGTCCCTGAGTAATTGAGCAAGCCGCGCATCAGGAAGATGTCTCCGGATCATCAGCACCACATCTGAAAGGCCAACACAATTTCGGGAGCGTGGGAAGGGTCTTTCCGACGCCCGTGGAGCCTTTCCGATAAAATCATGTCGGGAATTGGCTTCTCGCAATTTCTAATGGCTGACCGTTATGTGGAGGTTCGAATCGAAAAAACGTCGTGTCGATTTCCGGACCGAATTCCTGCAAAAAAAAGTAGGAAAAGGGCACGTTAAATATATACCAAAAAGTAGGCAGTTTTCGGTCTTTTATCCGATCGGGACCACATTTTTACCAACGATGGTGACCCATAAAAACTATTTGCAGCCAAATTTTCTAAGGAAAATATTGCAAAACAAAAAATGAAGCAAAAATAAGGTTTGTTTCCACGATTTCACGGGGGTTTTGGCGGGTTTCGACCACGAAATGTTTAGCAAAAATGAAGAGCGCGCTGTTTTGCACACGGGTACATTTTTTTGATTTACGAAAACGACGTCTAAGTTCGGACCTTTTATAACTTTCTATTATTAAAAATTACCTTTTTCGGCAACTCACTAATGGCGCAAGCATAGCAAATCAAAAAATCTTTTCCGAAAAGCCCTTTTTTCTGCGACCTTTTGGAACACCCGGTATACAGCTTGTATTCAACTTGTGCTAGTTGCACTCGCAACCTCTTTTCGCATAAGTCTTGAAGGTTCTAGTTCGTTATTAGGGAGGGGGGGATCTATCGGGGAAAATTTTTGTCAATGCTTCCTTATCTTAAAATGCATGATTTTGAGCTGCATCAAAAACTTGTCGACTTTTTTTTGACGCTCTATCGAATAGCGCTAACAGAAAAAGATAACGAAAATTTCGAAAACTTTTGTATTAACTTTCTTAAACTATTGTGGTATTGGTCTAGAAATAAAGTTCGTAGTGTATTTTTTTAATGCTTTACCGAGTCGCGATCAAGTAGTCCCCGAAAAATTATATTGCGAAATCTACACGCATCTACTTTTACGCCCGATAAACATCCCGCGCTCATGAATCGGAGCCGTCGTGATACGCCCAAAAAGGTACTCGAGCCAAAACGGGTAAGAGAGCTACGTCCGATCCCAGAAAATAATTGACCTTGGCAACATATTTGTGAAAGATGGCCTGCATATGAAGGGCAGCGTTCGATGCATTTTCAAGCACGGTCAGCGCCCCGGTTTGTGTCGCCAGATCCTGAAATGATTGTTGTTATTTAACACATTTTTGTTGTCATCTCTCTCTCTCTCTCTCTCTCTCTCTCTCTCTTTCTCTTCCTCGCTGCAAAGAACCTACGATATGTTGTGGTTGATTCTCAATGTCGGTATCGCCAAAAGCTACGGTCCGCATCCTTCCATTCGTTAGCCCAACACGATGCTCCAGCATTTCCTGAAATAACGAATAAGAGCCAATCTAAATATTCCGCTAGTAACGACCTGACAAGCGCGCGTCCCTTCCAAACAGCGTCATAATTTACGTGTTGGCGGTTTCCAAATTTGGGCCCAAAACAAAATCCGTAACCGATCGGGCCGGGCATGTGTGTAGCGTAACCACATCAATGAAACAGTTGGGTAGAGCCCCCTGCTCCCCTCCCCCGAGGCCCCGTTTGGCAAGAGTACACTGCGATACCGTCGCCGAGGCCGCGGCGCGCGCTCCAAGGATCGCAGGGCGCACAAAGAAGAGGGCCCTCTCGCAGTCAGTCGCGGATTTTTGGGGGTTTGCCGCACCCCGTTGCCGCCGGTTTCCCTTTTATTCCCGGCCCCGAGTTTTCCCTGTCCCCGAGTATTTTCCCGTCCCCGAGTACCCCGTCCCCGAGTATTTCCCCTGTCCCCGAGTATTTCCCGTCCCCGAGTATTTCCCCTGTCCCCGAGTATTTCCCGTCCCCGAGTACCCCGTCCCCACAGCATTCCGCCCCTTACCAGTTGTGTTCGTTTGACCGGGACAGGATGGCAGGCATACAGGGGAAGGGAGAATCTGCGCTCTGGCCCCGCCCCCTGTTCTCTTCCCCCGTGCCCTATAGTCTAGTCTCGCTCTTTCGCCGCCTATTCCGCGCCCCACAGCTCCCCTGTGTGTCTGCACCCCGCCGTCTGGCGCACTATCCGCCAGCCTACTCACGAACACCGCGGAATCATGTGGTCCCCGAGTATTTCCCCTGTCCCCGAGTTTTCCCGTCTCCGAGTACCCCGTCCCCGAGTTCTCCTCCCCATCCCCTAGTTTCTCCCAGCTTTTGCCCGTAACTTCTTTTAACATGGTCCACGCTCTAAATTCTCACTCTCATCAATTTCCCTCGCGCAGATTATGTAGCAATAAACTTATCTCACCAAATTATTGTTTTCTTAATCACATTCTACTTTTCTAACATTTTTGGTTTTCTCCTCGCGTCTTGTAAGGCGCAGCGAGTTGTTTGTGGAGTTAGGAGCTCCCTCATCTTGGCACAACCCTTCTTGTGTGCTCTTCTTGGCGCTGTAGCCGTTGCAAAAGTGTTGGTAGCTGCCCTCCCATAGGCAGCAAAACCCAACTAAACCCACCCGGATGATCTGCAACATTTGTGGTGCGGTATAAATCGACCAGATAAGTACTCGCTGGTTCCACGGCTCGTAAAACTTTTCTCGCGCCTCTCGCATCAACGCATCTATCTGCAAAATGTGGGGTTTCTGACTATGTCTAAAATGAGGTGGCCGGGTGAACGGCAATTGCATACAGCATTTCCCGGTGCCCGTTCCAGTTCCGTTACCGTTTCTTTTATTTATAGAGCCCGTGGGTCCCAAAGTTGTTGATATGTTCATTATTTTTTCGGGATTTTCTGACTCCATCGGATAGAGCATCAAAAAATATACTAAGATTTTTTATGGCAGCTCAAAATATTGTAATTCAATTTTAACTAGGGTTGAAAAGCCGCTTCGCGACTTTTCAACCCTGGCCCCGTCTCGGACCCAATAATATTCTGCTCTTTGCATAATTGTCCTCCATTCAGAAAAAAACAAAAAATGAAAAGAACCCGTTCTGCCTCTTTGTATAGGCGACCACCCACTTCCGGTCTATGCTAATTATCCCTAACAAAGAGGTTTTTACAAAAACCTAAATTTAATAGCGAAAAGGACCAATTTTTAAAAAGCTGATATGTGTGCAGTCATCCCTAGACCATTACGCACCTAATGACGTATCATACGTAGCCTAATACCCGTCCCTTCTTGAGATATCCTCCGGACAGACAGACGGAAGTGGATGCAAAGTGGCACACACACACACACACACACACACAGACACTATTTTTTTATATATAGTAGGATTTATCATGCGCGTGGAGCGCCGTTGGCAAGCAACGTATAAGAAACAGTATAAGAATCACAGAATGGAGAAGGTGCACATACGGCAACTCGGACTTTCTCGGATTGGGCGCTTTCTGGTATTGGGCGCTTTCCGTTTGGCGCTTCTGCATGCGCGCTTTAGTGGTTGGCGCTTTTGCTTTGGCGCTTCTGTCATCCTCCCTTCAGAACGCAAGAAGGAGGCTCCGGACCAAAAAGCAAAAATACAAATCGTGAGCGGGTCCGAACCTTTTTGGGAGCTTCCGGCTGGTGGGGGGGGTAAAGTAAACTCTTGCCCATGTAGTAAAGTTCGGACTTTTTAAAGCATAAAATCCTTCGAGTTATGGCTGGAACCCGGGTTTGTTATGCCCATGCCCACACACAACTACTATTTTTGTATATAGTAGGATGCCCAGGGTTTTAGATGGAGACGTTAATCGGACACTCCTCCAGACCGGCAGACGTTGATTTTTGGAACATTCTGTCGTTGCATCTTTTATGAGGTTACCCGCGTATATCGGTCAAATTGAATGAATAATTTACCTGATCAGGGCGTAGGTCCCCGGGCAAGAAGTAGTCGGGATAAGTGGCCTGAAATCGCCAAAATAAAACTCAAAGTTACCTCGTAATAAATACATACAGGGTGTCCCAAACCCCCCCGCCCTCGGCATTTGGCCGTCTTCTATCCGATCGGGACCAAATTTTTACCAGTGTTGGGGACCCATAAAAACTCTGGGCAGCCGAATTTTTAAAGCAAAATATTGTGAAACAAAAAAATTATATTGAAATTAATGTTCGTTTTGCCTATTTCACTACAATTTTGTTGGATTCGGACCCGGAAATGTTTAGCAAAAATCAAGAGCGCACTTATTTCCACCTGGAAAAATTTTATGATTTACGAAAATTACGTCTAAATTTGAATTTTTCATCACTTTATTATCAAAATTGAGAGAACCCGACCCGAAACTAGAGTGAGGGAGGCCTAGGCTTTTAGATGCAGTAACCAGATTAACATGTTTTCACGCATTACATAAAAAGCCTGCGTAAATCCTTAGGCTTCCGCCAGGCGTCGGCAGGCGCGGAAATGCAATTCGGCCCAAGAAAGCCTGAGGAGGCCTGCCGCTCCCTCACTCTACCGGAAACAGACCAGTTTTGGGAAAATCACTCAAAATCGACATGCTAATTGCGAAAACATAGCCAAAATTTAGTACCAGCGTTCCCCAAAAATTAGTTTTTTGGCGATAACTTTGCGTTTTACAATATTTTGCTTAGAAAATTTGGCTGCACATAGTTTTTATGGGTCCCCAACACTGGTAAAAATTTGGTCCCGAACGGATGGAAGACGACCAAATGCCGAGGTGGGGGGGTTTGGGACACCCCGTATACAGGGCGTCCCAAAAAAAGGACCTAGCCTGCATTTCGCCGCCTTCCATCCAATCGGTCCCAAAACCAGACCGTAAATCCCCACAATCCTGACTTATAGCCCTTTAGCTACAGGCGTTCTAGAGTTATAACGAAACTTACGACTCACGAATATACTTTTCTCGCTTATAGGATAGGACCAGCGCCTAAAACCCGCTTCGCGGGCCTTGGGCGCTGGAATTGGGCCTTTGCATGTAAAATTTGACTTTCCGATAGCTCGGGTCCTTCGGACCGCTTCCCTACACCGACCACACACGCGCGGGCAAATTGCAAGAATGAGGAAATTTGTATTTTTTCATATCATGCAAATTAACCCCAAAAATGAATACGACTTTAACTTTGTAGACTTGTATTTTATCGAAATTCTGAGAACGCCATCGAAAAGAGGAGGGTCGATTCCCCCTAGTGACCAAAAATCAGCGCATTTTATCCAGGGGAAGGCCCTTAAATCGGGCCTCGAAAGTGACCTCCACACACACACACAGTTACACGCCAAAATTATATAAGGTAGGATACTGCTTTTCCGCGATTTTACACAGTCTTTTCGGCTATTCTTTTGGGAGTTGCATCAATTTGCATCGACTTCCGACTGTGAATCCATAATCAACTATAAAAATTTTCTTGACGCGTCTGTCTGTCTGTCTGTCCGAAGCCGAATTCAACTCGAAGGGGAAAAGATCTAGAGCTTAGCTCTCTTCGGATTCGGATAGAGCATGGTCAGAAACCCCCAAACTGATAAAAAAATTATGAAAAAGTTTTAGTTTAAATTATTAAAATTAACTTATTATTTATTACTTTAAAAATTATTACTTTAAAACTTTTTAATTATGTTAATTTATTATTTAAATCATTAAAAGTATCGGGATGGAATCTAAGTAGTTTTTGAAGGGGATTTCGGCTATGGGGGTATCTGAAGCCATGACGAAGGTATCGAAGTAGGTAGTAGAAGAAGGTGGATAGGTAGGTGTATTACATGAAGGGGAACCATCTGGTTGTTAATAATTTTTGCCTTGTGAAAATGGCTTCAATCGACGCTTTGGTCTTTTATTAATTTTAACCAGGGTTGAAAAGCCGCTTCGCGACTTGTCGAACCTGGCCCCGTCTGATCCCATGTTATAGTTGACTTTGCATAATTCATGGATTTCCGTGGACAAAAAATGGAAACGGGCGCTCTGCCCCAGTATATAGGCTACCGAAGCTTCCGGCACATGCTAATTTTTTCCTAACAAAGAAGGCCGCCGATTTTTTAACAAAGCTTAAATTTAATGTCGAAAATAGGCAATTTTGGTAAATCTTATGTGCGTGCAGCCATCTCAGAGCCATTACGCATCTAATGACGTATTATACATACTTTAAAATTCATCCCCGATCGAGATATCCTCCGGACACCCTGACGGAAGTTGTATTCAAAGTGTCACACACACACACCCACACACACACACAAACACTATTTTTTATTAATAGTAGGATCCGGGAAAAAATTCTTAAGGTAAGTAAGGCCTACCGAATCATTTTCAATTAATGTTTACGGACTCTAATTCCAAGCAAAACCCTATGAATAAATGGAAAATAACGTTTGTTTTGCTGGAATTCAAAATCTACACACTGTAGGTATGGGGCTGTTATTTAGCGTCTGATATGGTCCAATTTTGGGTTGGATTGGATGGTAGACGGCGAAACTTCGGATGGGTTTTGGGGACATGGGCATAGGCATCTCGCATGGTTTTTTCGGGAACTCAATAAGCATTTTGCTATCCTTTGCGCATTCAGAATTCGAACTTACACGGCGAACATTGAAGACATCGGGGCGACAGCCGATAAATGGGAAGGCCACTGGGAATATGTCCGGCCAACACGGTGCAACAATGCACTCTCCGATCGCTCGAATTGAACCCAACACTTCTGCTAGCTAAAAGAAGGCTGACGCCAAATTTGCGCACCCTCCGCCGATCCTCACTAGGGGAGCCCGAATAAACCCGGACTTACTAGGGAGGTACGGTAGCGGTCAAAAAGATGTCCCCTCGGGAAATCCTTTGGTACTCGTGAACCACAGGCGCGAATTTTATTAAACGTCGTGTCTAGGTCAATTTTGATACGGAGAATCCGATGGTGAACTTGAAATCGGCTGAAAATTTGATTTTAGTGATTAAACCTTAATTTTTACAGAAATCGGTAAAATCAACTTTTTCCTGAGGGATTTTCGGGTTTCACAAATATGTCCATCGTGTTCGCAAGGGTCGGAAACTTATCTCGAACATGTTTCAAAACATTTATCTCTTTGAGGCTCGCTGCTATGAGGCCGAGAAGTTGTCGCCGCGGGGCGCTTTCCTGGCCCCCGTAAGTCTATCCAAAGGATTTTGGCCCGCGCGACAGCAACTTTCGGCCGTCAGTATGGTCAGGCCCCGGCAGAAAAAGTGTCGTAAAGTAACGGACTAGTGGTTTTCGACCCTTGTGAACACGATGGACACATTTTTGAAACCCGAAAATCCCTCATGAAAAAGTTTATTTTTACAGATTTTTTTGAAATCGAAGTTTGACCATTAAAATCAAATTTTCAGTAGATTTCAATGTTGCCATCGGATTCTGCGCAGCTGAATTGACCTAGACACGACGTTTCATAAAATTTAGACCTGTGGTTTACGAGCACCAAGCGATCTCCCGAGGGGACATCTTTTTGACCGCTACTGTATCTGACTTCGATCTTTCTATCGAACTTTGACAAGTCAAATACGCCATTCGACGCGCCTGGTCGAGGGGATTCCAAATATGTAATAAAATCAACCAGAGCGTTATGAGCATTCGAAGTCGACAAAATGGTGAAAAACAGTAGCTTTGAGACCCTGCATCATCCCGCGGAATGGAATTTAGCCTAAACTGATTAGTGCTCCTTATTCAACAAAGAAAGCTCTTTCAAATGAGCTCAGTTACATACGGCAGCCAAAAGATTTCCGTTAAAAAATATTTTTGGAATGCAGTGTAAGGGTAGGGTATGGCCAGCTTGCCGAAGACGTTTCGAGAATTTCGCGTAAAGCCTATGTAAGAAGATAGCTCATTCGAAAGGGAATTTTCTGCTGATCAAGACGTACTGTTCTATTTTCGACAAATTACACTCTTCGAATTCGTACAGAATCTTATAAGGGCGGTTTTTGACGATTTTGCCAACTTTGATATAGAGAGCGTCCAATCCTGGTCTTCCTGACCCGAGGTTATTTTCTCATCGCTGGTGCCTTTTAGGGGTCACAAAGTGAAGAAAAACTTATTCCCGAGTTTGGAAATGCAAAAAGTAGGAACTGGTCAAAAAGCAAAAAATAAAAATGGTGAGTGGATCCGAACCCTGGTCGTACAGACCTGCGACCCATGCGCATACCACTAGGCCACGGGGCCGATGAACAGGGTGCGCTGGGAGGGGCTCATGTCGCAGCGGCGTTTTTCGCTGCAAAACTTAAAATGCTCATTACCTTTTATCGTTATACGCTCTGGTTGATTTTATTACATATTTGGAGTCCCCTCGACAAGGCGCGTCGAATGGTGTATCTGACTTTTCAAAGTTCGATGCCGAGTTCAGATACCTCCCTAGTTAGAATTGGCTGAAAATCTGCCCACAGATAGAATAGACCACGCTGATCAACACCTCGTTGTCCAAATTTGTTACTGTTTTTTAAAACTCGAGATATGCCACTGTTAACGTGATTCAAATCTTCAAACTTCGAGCGGTTGTGCCCACAGATAGATTTTCATCTTCCCGTCATCGTCATCGGATCGGAATCACACCCCGGGGTGTGTTTCGGGGTGCGTTTGGGGGCGCGTTTTGGGGTGCGTTTCGCCCCCACAGGTTGCAAAGCATAGCAAAGAGAGCCGATAAATAAAAGTAAATTTGGCATAGGAATATTACAGATATGTTTTACTAAGTTTTCTATACAGAATCGATTCACTCCGACGGCTCCGCTTTCAGTAAGATATATTTGAGAGCCTTTGTTGGAGTTTTCAGGAGAGATGATACGATTTTCTTTTTTTTATCGGGGCTTAATGTGATTTTGCTCATACTTTTGATAAAAGTATGAAAATTATTTACGGGTTTTCCAAATATGGGACAGATAAAAACTAATAGGAAATAATTAGAGTATGAATCACATCATGAATAGGATTTTTAGGGGTTTATAACATATCTGTAATATTCCTATGTCAAAAATATTTTTATTTATCGGCCGTCTTGCTATTCTTTGCAACCTGTGGGGGCGTAACGCACCCCCAACGCACCCCGAAACACACCCCAGGGTGCGTGCAAAGGGACCCGGGGACGATGTTAATGTACCCCCAGGGGAGTGGGGTGCCTTTCAAAGGCACCCGGGGTGCGTTTCAAGGGCACCCGGGGTGCGTTTCTTGGGGTGCTGTCCGAC
>CATQJA010002613.1:0-125000 GCA_958295435.1 Mesorhabditis spiculigera | reverse complement strand
TACATAATATGGTGGAAACAACAGATAGAAATGCGGCGGAAAAAGATAAGGTGGTTTTCCCCTGTTAATCCCCCCCACGCTAACAGACCAGAACCGGAAATGGATACCTGCGACCATATAAATGATAGAGTTTTTTGTTGGGATAAGCAGCACAGAAACCTCCTTCGCTACGACTCATCACTGCCATGCTCGCTTTAGGGAACGCCATCTGGAAAAGGGGCATTTGTTCGCGAAAAAATATCTGCCAGACCGCTCGCAGGAGACTAATTGATTAGCACATGTCAAGTGGTGGCTTTACCTGCTCGGATTTGCCAGGTAAAAAGAGGGCGCCGATGTTGAGGACGTCAATTCGACCGGGCAACAGCCCCCTGGCATTAATGCGCCGTCTTAAAGGGGGCTTGTCCAGTAAAGAAGGAATTAAAAGATATTATATAGGCAGCTTCGTGATCAATAAATCTATCTTAATATTTATACTATAAATATTATACTCAAACACTTTAATATACTAAAACACTCTATACTTAAATAGACAAACGATAACGATATTTTATACCGGAATGATTTGGTGGTCCGATGAAGGGCGATCAATTCATCTGGATTCAGATGATCGAGTACCAATCCAATTAACGAGCCGGGTAAACAGTTCATCTTCTAAATGACAGCGATTATTACCCCCTTTAAGTGATAAATATGCATAAGTTAATTGATTACGCGCGGGAGATAGAAAATGTCTCTGCGCCTCTGCCCGGTTGGATATTTGCCAAAAAACTTAAAGGGGCTCGGAAGTCAAAAATTGGGGCGTGGGGATTGACCTCGTGGTCGAAAGACGAATGCGTCACTGCCGAGAAGTGCCAGAAAGTGATTTCATTGGGAAAACGGGTAAAATGTTTGAGTCAAACCGAGATGTTTCCGGGGCGAAAACGGCATTTTGAGTGGGCGGCGATTAAATGCCGTAATGTCCTGTAAGACACCCAATCTCTCGATCTCGGTGATTGCCTGGTCAATTTTCATAATTGAAAAGCCCATAATGATCAAAATTCGACGAGGATGCCAGAAACAGCGTCAGAATTTTGAAATTCAAGCGTTTTTATGTCCACACTATGGCAAAAGAAAATGCGGTGCGATCGCGTTGCGGTCGCATCTGGCCATTTGCCAGGAATCATTGCAAGGGACCGTGGACCAGATTTCGGAGCCCCCTTTAACAATAAGCCCCCCTCCCAAGGGGGCGTTCGACAGATGCCGTCCCTATTTCTAAAGTTGGTAGAAACTGAGAAAATTCAGGGAGCTGTAATAAGTATGTATAAGTATCTGGATCAGAAACGGATCGGGTACTCAGGGTCAGGATTTCTTATCATCCTCCCCCGGGTAATTCAAAAATGCCTCTGTGCTCTGACCCTGAGGCATCTGCTAGTATGAAGAAAGAATTCCAGAGTGAATTTTCGACCTGTTCGAGCATTAATGTCGTAGTAGACTTACCATAAATCTATCGTAAAAATGATTGATAAGTTGTTTTGCGAGTTATTTTGTTACTGAAACTGAAATTAAACTTGATGAATGCAAGGGACCGAACTGATTATGTAGATAACGTAATTAAAAATTGT
Source organism: Mesorhabditis spiculigera (assembly GCA_958295435.1). Classification (NCBI taxonomy): domain Eukaryota; kingdom Metazoa; phylum Nematoda; class Chromadorea; order Rhabditida; family Rhabditidae; genus Mesorhabditis; species Mesorhabditis spiculigera. The sequence continues at coordinate 123,399 of CATQJA010002613.1, read as the reverse complement.
CAAACCAAGACCCTTAAATTACGCAAAACAAAATAAGGATTGGTCGGCCCCTAGAAATAGAGTTCTGCTGAAATTCCTCCACATCGACGATGTCCCAATCAGGCAGTGTTTAATATGTCATTTTCTTGTCGTAAACAACTTTGAACTTTTTTTTATTCTGATTGATGCTATTACAGAATTTCTCCATGCAGCGTTACCGCAATCCTACTATATATATAAAAAATAGTGTCTGTGTGTGTGTGTGTGTGTGTGTGCCACTTTGCATGCAACTTCCGTCAGGTTGTTCCAATCGTATCTCAAGAAGAAGAGTAGTTTGAGGCATGTTTGATACGTCATTAGGAGCGTAGTGGTCTGGATATAACTGCACGCATATCAGATTTATCAAAATCGCCTATTTTCGATATTAAATTTTAGTTGTTGTTGAAAAATCCGAGACCCTCTTTGTTGGGGGTCAATTAACGTACACCGAAAGTGCGGGGTAGCCTATGTGAAGGAGCAGAGAGCGCATTTTTCCCTTTTTCGGGCCGAATTATGCGAAATGTGAACGTTCATTGTTCGAAAACGAGGCCCCAGACAAGAAGTCGCGAAGCGGCTTTTCAACCCTGGTGCAAATTCAAAACGCACTCATACGACTCATTAGTTAAGTCCTTGCCACTATGCAAGTTTAATTAAAGGAATGTCGTTTTGTTTGTAGAAAATCATTGTTTTCGCTATTAAAATTGAGTTTTTGTAAAGATATCGAAAAATATTTGTGAGGAGGCAATTTGCATGCGGCGGAAGTGGGGACAGCCTATATAGGGGGGAAGAGGGGATGCTTTTGATTTGCTGCCAACAAGGTTCGCGAAGTAATGTGCAAATTTTTGCCTAATAAACTAATGTATTTATAAAATTATAAATAAGAAAAGAAATCCCCGAGGGGAAAAACTCGCCGAAGCGAGCGGATGCCTCCGAAGAGGCTAAATTCGCCGAAGCCAACGTTTCCCGCAGGAAAAAAACTTGCTACAAGAGCAAGCTGGTTGTCCAAAAGGACACGAACCTCACCATGACGGTGAGGCGGGTACTCGTAAACGGGTATTTGAGAGGAATTCCGACCATCTCGCCGAAAACCATCTCGCCGAAAAACCATCTCGCCGAAAAACCATCTCGCCGAAAACCATTTCGCCGAAAACCATCTCGCCGAAAATCTAATTTTGTATGGTAATGTTGCAGGGGTTACTGAAATTTCAGGCATTATGAAAGATAAATGAGAGATTGTCTCGTCGTCGTCCCTTGATCCCGATGATCGTCTGGTTCGAGAAAGGATATATCGGTAGAGTATCAGTACTGGGCTTTCCGCGTGGGCGTGGGGGGGGGGCAGCGGGGGAACCAAATTTTATGAAGTTAGCCGGTACAGTTACCAGTCTAAGATCACACCGATGGAATTCACCGACCTGATCGCCAAGTCTTTCGATTAGACAATGATTTGATTCCGCTTGCTAATTAATCGCCGTTGCCCAAACCCTGTGATAATGCGTTTTAACTGAATCAAGTTAATTTTTCTCGGCGAGACCAACCACAGTTGTGAAAATGTGAAGCCCGATATTTTGCCCATTTAGCTTGCCGGGAACTAGGACCTGAAAAGGCAAAAGATTTGCATACAAAATTAGATTTTCGGCGAGATGGTTTTCGGCGAGATGGTTTTCGGCGAGATGGTTTTCGGCGAGATGGTTTTCGGCGAGATGGTTTTCGGCGAGATGGTTTTCGGCGAGATGGTTTTCGGCGAGATGGTTTTCGGCGAGATGGTTTTCGGCGAGATGGTTTTCGGCGAGATGGTTTTCGGCGAAATGGTCCGATACCATTTGAGAGGTTAAAGAAAGAAAGGATATGCCTGTTTCGACCCTTAATCCAAGACAGGCTTAAAACAAGACAGGCTTAAAATAAGTCAGGGTGGGTCTCCTCAGCTGGATCCCTGACGTTCTAGAGGTTAAATAGAAGAGGTTAGATGAGAGTATAGTTGGAAAAGATAGGAAGTAAAGTTTAAAGAATTAACTGAAGAAGAAGAAGAAGATGTTAAATAAATAAGAGGGGAATGTTTTAAGTGTATTTTATCTACTTTTTGGCCCACTTTGGGAGGCTTCCTTAGCTCGGGGAGAGCCGGGGGAAAGCCCGTGTCGAAAGGAGTGGAGTGTAGGGTTGCATAATCGGGGGTTAGGCTAAGAAGCAGGCCTTGACAACGGGCCGGGCCGGGCCGGACCCCCAAATCCAGGCCCGGGTCTGGTACGAAAACCCGGGCCCGGCCCGGACCCCGGAATCCAGGCCCGGGCACGGCCCGGGCCCGCCGCACCTTGGGCCCGGCCCGGCGTCAAGGCCTGCTAAGAAGAAGAAGGGAAAAGTGAAATTAGAAAACGAAAAGTAGAGAAAACTAAAAGAAGAGTAAAGAAATAAAATAAATTAGTTAGAGTTGGGGTGGTTGACAAGGTGGATGAAATTTTTAGGGTTAATGTCATATTTGAGACTCACATGTAGAGGTTGTGGGGTCACAGAATCCAAAACAGCTCAAAATTGGTGGAAAAATCAAATAAGATACGGGGAACACGATGCTATAAAAATTAGCTGCCAATGGGCACTTTTGTTTAATAAACTTTTATTTTTAAGATTTTGTATGGAAAGCGACCTAGAATCGCGACCTGGGTCGCCAAAACCGTACGGCACAGGGGAGCCCTCGTGAAGTCTTCCCAAGAGCCCTTTCCCGTCGGTTCGGTGGTGTAGGGGTAGGGTGCACGAGTGACGGGCTAGGGGTCGAAGGTTCGGATCCCGTCGTTATTTTTAATTTTTGCTTTTTGCTTTAATTTTGCAGGAAGAGTGTCCCGAAGGGTTTTCGAAAGTTTTTCGGTCCTATTAATCCCAAGGGGTTAATAAAAACCTGGCCAGTAAATAAAATTTCGAAAATTTTGGAATTTTTTGGAAAAAAGGCCTACCTACCTATTACAGTTCGATGAAAACCAACCGAATAGTTAATCAATATTATTTTTGAACCGATATTGTAAAAATAGAATTATTCCGGCAATCTGAAATATCTCGGGGCTCCGATTTGAAGCGCCTAGGGGTCAGAGCCGCCTATTTTAAGCAGCTTCCGACCCTCCCAGCATCCGGGGCTATGGGATAGGTCGTCAAAATTTCCGTGAAAAAAATATTTTCTAGATAAAATTTTCTTTGGGTCCGGAAAGATGTCTAGTGTCGTGGCGGCTATGAAAATTCCTTCAAAACATTTTTTCCCAGCCGGAAGGCGCGATAGAGCAGTTAAAAGTGCATTTCAGCAGCCCTTTTTTGCTGAAAATTAAAAGTTTATTAAAAAAAGTGCCCATTGGCAGCTAATTTTTATCGCATCGTGTTCCCCGTATTTTATTTGATTTTTCCACCAATTATGGGCCGATTTGGGCTCTGTGACCCCGCAACCTCTACATGTCAGTAAGGGTGACTTTTTGAGGACTTTTGACAATGTTCGTTCAAAATCTGATTTGGATAACCATTATTTTTAAGATGAGTTAAGAAAAGTCGAAGATGTTTGAGGCATTCTTGAGCGCAAAATATGCCAAAATCCGGCCCGCGCGCCGGATGGCTAGAAAAAGTTATACAAAAATCTGGATTAGGGACGGCTGATATGAAATCTTGTTTAGTGGGCACCAATAACCCCAAGAGGGAGGGAGGCACAATTCGTCAACGTTCAGCCCCAAAAAAATGAGGGGTAGTAGATTCGGAGTTTTCAGCTTCTTCGTCGGGATTTCACGAGTGCCATCGGATAGAGCGTCGAAAATTATACTAAGAGGTTTAATTTCAGCCCGAAATATCACAATTTAAAATTATTACTTTATCCTACTATATATAAAAAAATAGTGTTTGTGTGTGTGTGTGTGTATATTTGCATGCACTTCCGTTAGGATGTTCCGCTCCTATAGCCTCGGGGAAGGGTTTTTTGGATAGGGAAGAAACGACAATAGGTTTAGAATGGTCCGGAATCGACTGCACACGCATAAAATTTTGAAAAATTGCGGTTTTCGCTATTAAAAATAGGTTTTTGTAAAACCCTGTTTGTTAGGGGAAATTACCATACGCCGGAAGTAGGAAGAGCCTATATAAAGGGACAGAGGAGCCGTTTTTCACTTTTTTTCTTGCTAGAATTCAGGAAGAAACATGCAAATTAAGCACTTTCACAGGTCCTGGACGGGGCCAGGGTTGAAAAGCCGCGAAGCGGTTTTTCAACCCTGGTATTAAGCTAAAAATTAAATCATTTAAAAATCGTTAAAAATGAGGTTTTTGGACGGAAATTATTTGTCTTAAATTAAAATAAATTAATGAAATAGGTTCAGATGACTATTAAATTACTTTGAAAAATGGAATGTAATGAAATAAGCCAACTTTTGATAAAAATAGAACCATGAATTTCGTAACACCCGGCCAAATGGGTTTAAATTATGGATCGAAAACAGAACGGATGGCATCAGAAGGACGGTAGTGCGCAACTCCGTATTTAAAACTGGCTAAAACCTGAGAGGGGATACAATTTGTTATGGAAAACTTGCATTATTAAATCTAGGCAAAATATTTGCATCAAAATGTTTCACGCGTTTTGTATAGATTTTTGAAAGATTTAGTCTACATTCCTCCGAAATCGTTGGGGCAAATATAATAAATAAATATTCGATAAACATTCGACCAATTCGGGACGAATGGCTAGTCTTCAGCGATAATTATAAACTCTAGAATAAATCCCAACAAAGAAGTGAACAAACCGATCCAACTGCAAAATCAATTAAAAAATTGCTTAAAGAGATGAGGACGGCATCTGTTGACCCCCCGGGGAGGCGGGGTTCAACGAATTGGTATCATAATGTCGAAATTTCATAATGTCGAAATTCAGAAGTCGAAATTTGCATAGGCTAATATTACCGGTGAAACCGCCAAATCCTAGCCAAAAAATTTTTCCACCTTCTATTTTTTTATCTTATTTCACGACAACATTTTTTTGCCTAGAATTCGGGGACTTTACCGGGAATTTTAGCTTGTGTAAATTTCGAAATTCTGAATTTCGACATTATGAAATTTCGACATTATGAAATTTCGACATTATGAAATTTCGACATTATGAATTTCGACATTATGAGTTTCGACATTATGAATTTCGACATTTTGAAAATAAGCCGGGTTCAACAGATGGGGCGACGAGAGAGGGCGCCGAGGGGAGAGGCGCAGAGACATTTTCTTTCCCGCGCGTAATCGATTGGCTCATGCCGCCCCTATCCCTTTAAGACAGGCCAGAAAATTTATATGTTTGGAAAAAGATGTTTCAGAAAATTCTAAATATCGCTACTAGAGTCATCTTTTAATAATTCTTTTGAATTTTTAGCATAATTCTCAACGCCATTAAATGGTTAAAGGGCTGCCGACGGCATGTGTCGATCCCCCCATCAACAAATTGGCAAGTAGCCAACAGGGGAGAGAGCGCGCATAGGGGAGAGGCGCAGAGACATTTTCTTTCCAGCGCGTAACCGATTGTCTATGCCGTCGGCATCCCTTTAATTCAACCAAAAAACGAGGAACAAACAATCGAATGTGAAATTCGGCAATTGTAAATAACACCCAGATACACCCGGATACACCCGGACCGGGTTGTTCAGGGACGGACGGGACGGACGGGGACGGGGACGCGTCCCCGTCCCCTAATTTGCATCCTGAAATGGGGACAGACGGGGACGGGACGCGGACGGTGGGGACGGACGGTGACGGGCAGCGTCCCCGTCCCCGATGCAAATTACGGAGATAAAGTACTGGCATTCAAATCACGCTTCGGCTGGGTTTAGAATTTGGCAGAGCAAGGTACAAAACGTGGATAGCATGATTACGATGAAGCCCTTATAACCTAGCACGTAGAGTAAGTCACCAATTGCTTTCTAACTTGAATTTCTCGAATTTTTAAGCTCTGCAAATTCCAAAAAATGGTGATTATCTGCAGCGCCGACGCCATCTAGGTATAACTTACAGATTGGTCTGAGTTGCATGTATTTTTGACTGCCCTAAATAAACGAGAAGGAGACCCGAAATAATTACTGGTAGGAAAACCATTTGCATTTCCGCATTTGCATCGGGGACGGGGTGACGCTGTCCGTCCCCCTGTCCCCCGTCTGTCCGTCCGTCCCTTTTCGGACGCGTCCTGGTCCGTCCCTTAATTTTATGCAAATTAGGGTGACAGTCCCGCGTCCCCGTCCGGACGCGGACGGACGGGGACGGGACGCAAAATGACCAACCCTGCACCCGGTACACTCGGTACACCCGGATACACCCGTTTGGCGGTAAATTTCTCTCTAAACGTTATTTATTATTGTTATTTATTACAAATTAAAGTCGTTTTACTATAATATCTCGTAATTAGTTGTTAACGTGCCGGAGAATACTTTATAGAAGGATGGAGCTTTAACTTGACGGCTTTGAAATTTTTGAAAGTTTTGAAATAGTCGAAATCTGTATTTTAAAAAAACGACAATTTTTGGGCGAAAATATATGTTTTTGAAATTATTTGAATAAGATTTTGTTTCATTTTGGCGTTTAGGAATAGTAAAAAACGGGGATCTTTTGGGAAAAAAATTATATAATTATACTGGTTTCCTCGCGAATTCCGTGTGGTTTTTAATGAATCAGGTCACCACCTTCCATATTTCTTCGATTTTCCAGGCTTGTCGGTCTGTCGGTAATATTACGTTTGGAAATTACATTATCATCTACATTATTCTTCAAAGTTCCTTTAAAGTTAAAACGACTCTACGGTAGCAGATCTTATTTGATTTGACCTGAAAAACTATTCCCCTAACAAGGAGACGCTTTTAGGTGCTTCTGGAGTTTCGGGACGGGACCTAGCTAGTTCGATAGAGAAAAAAATTCTGAGCAACATACCATTTTCAAAAAGTGCTGATCGATAAAGGTGTTTTAGAAAATTTGATTTAATTAAAAACGTTCCCGGTATCCGAAGCCTTGTGGTGATTTGAGGTGATTTACGGGGGTCGAGCGCCCCTGCCACATGGGGGACTTCACGCGTCTTGGATCCCGTCCAAGGCATGGCCAAGTGGCTAGTGCGTTCGCCTACGAAGTTTTTTTTTACCTTTTGCCACAAGTTCGATTCTTATTTATCGTTAACTCTTTGCTTTTTTGCTAATTAAAATTTTATGCACCGATAACGGGTTCAAGAAACAAAAAGCAAAGGGTTAGCCAGCGCGAAGATTCGAACCCGAGGCAAAAAAATGTTAAAAAGTTGGTAAGCAAGCACGCTACCAATACGCCAATGCAACCTGTGATAGACGCCTTGGCGGAGGGCTATGAATGGTGCCCGGCCAAGCCCCGACCACGACGCGAACCGAGGAAATGGACCCGAAAACTAGAAAAAAATCGCGAACTTTAAATTAAATTTTCTAGAATTCCTTTGTCGATCAGCACTTTTTGAAAATGGCATGTTGCTCAGAATTTTTTTCTCTATCGAACTAGCTAGATCCCGTCCCGAAACTCCAAAAGCACCTAAAAGCGACTCCTCTGAGTAAGCCTAACTGTAAAGTGTTTTTACTCAAGTTGGAGTTTCGATTCGGGACTAAGGGCATCATGTGCAGAATTTTTCGCTGATTCCGAATCCGCTTTCCAAATTTGCTGCGGACTTTTGTTTTGAAAGTTATACAGCAATTATGGTAGTGTTTTGCACCAAAATCATGGAACCGTTATCGTTTTCGATTTTCCTGATCAATTTCAACTTCGAAATTGGCTGGAGATTGGCTGGACAAGCATCTTAAAAGTCAAAACAAGCTTTTTTATAAAAAATTAGATTTTTTTATGCAAAGAGCAAAAGAAAGATGCAGGGCGGGGATCCGAACCGCCGCCCTGCGCTTGGCAAGCGAGTACTTTGCCAATGCACCATGGTGCCAACTGGGAAGGGAGCTGTGAGCCCCTGGACCAGATCAAACCAAGAAGGGAATAGAGGGCCAGAAACCGAGTTTTTTGCTTTTTCAAGCCCAATTTGCATCCAAAAATGAATTTTTAACTAAAAGTCCGCAACAAATTTGGAAAACGGATTCGGAATCAGCAAAAAATTCTGCACAAGATGCACTTGGTCCCGAATCGAAACTCCAACTTGAGTAAAAACACTTGACAGTAAGCCCCCCATGAAATTAGCACGTAATATTTGCGAAAAGCAATCTGGCGAATATTTATTTATTCTATTTGCCCCAACGATTTCGGAGGAATGTAGGCTAAATCTTTCAAAAATCTATACAAAACGCAAATATTTTGCCTAGATTTAATAATGGCCGTTTTTGATAACAAATTTCGTCGCGCGCTGTGCTTCCTAGGCGCAGCTTATTAGATTCAAGAAATATCAGATGACCTGCGTATTCCTTTTTACGAAAATCTGACTTTCTAAAGTCTGAGTTTCGAAAATGTTGCGAAACTTTTACAGTCCGCAGAAATTTTTTATCGGCAGTGAGCAATCGTTGTTTCGGTGTTACAAATCAAGTTGATACGCTGAATCAAAGAGAAACGGTCCCGAGATAGTCTATAGATTCCTATTTTCATCATCAGCTAATTTTGGAAATTGAAAACAATTTTTTGTAATACTTAATCAGTGCACTTTCAGCTTTTTGCTTAATTTTAGGCGAAAACCTAGTACCGTTTTAGTAGCCATTTGACTGTGTTTTTAACTCGAAGTGCTTCCCTTAGCATATTCTAAATGGTTAAGAAATGGCGAATCAACACCAAAAAAAAGGCGAACAAACCAATCGAAATGCAAAATCAATTAAAAATGCGCTTAGAAAAAGCTTTAAAATTGATATTTTGAAAAAGGATGTTTCAGGAATGTTTCGATATCGGTTGTCTTGTAATTTTTTAATTGTTCTTCTACCTTTAGCATATTCTAAATGGTTAGGAAATGGCGAATCAACACTAGAGTGAGGGAGGCCTAGGCTTAAGCTTGCCTAGGCTTCATCAGGCTTTTTTTTAATTTGCATCGCCTAGGCTGAGCCTGGGCTATGCAAAGCACGCCTGAGCTCTAATTAGTCAGGCTTTATCTGGAAATTTTATGTAAAGTCGTATAATATTCGAAGCTTTGCCGAACAAATAAGGATTTTTTGAAATTTCCGGGGAGTCGAAGAGCTGTGTTGGGTCCAAGAATATTTTACAAAGCTAGGGTACCGTTTTTGACAAACTTTACGGCACGATACGTTAATAGCGCGCGGATACACAAAAGCCAAGAGTCGGATCAAACGGGCGGGGGATGCAATCGCTTCTCCTGATATCTTGCCTATATGTTTCCCACCTTCGGCATCCTTGTAATTTGTTATTACGACAAAAGATACCAACGTTTTAGATGCAGTAACCAGATTAACATGTTTTCACGCATTGCATAAAAAGCCTGCGTAAATCCTTAGGCTTCCGCCAGGCGTCGGCAGGCGCGGAAATGCAATTCGGCCCAAGAAAGCCTGAGGAGGCCTGCCGCTCCCTCACTCTAATCAACACCAAAAAAAGGCCACAAACCAATCGAAATGCAAAATCAATTAAAATTTTAATTTCTTCAATCGTTTCAATAAAACCAATCGTTTTTAGGTGATATTGGAGTTTTTGAGCGAGACCTAGCTAGTTCGATAGAGACAAAAATTCTGAACAAGATGTCGTTTTCCAAATCTGCTAACCGTGTACGCTGTTCGATAAAAATTATTTTTAATGAAAAAATTCCTCGACGTCAGGCTGCGACCCATGGATCAGGCCCGGGGCATAGTCCACAGCGCGAACCAGCATCCGCATAAGATCGTGGCCTAGTGGATAGTGCCGGCGCCGATCAAACTTTTGCAAAATTATGCCTAGGGTTCGGAACTTATTGTGATTTCTTGTTTTGCTTTTTGGTTTTTGATGCCATTGAAATTGAAATTGGCATTATCGAGCAAAAAGCAAAAGAGTTTTACTAGCGAGGAGTCGAACCCGCTGGCAAAAAAAGACAAAAACTTATGAAGCAAGCGCACTACCAATAGGCCAGCTGGTCATGGCTCGACGAAGGCGTAAAGGGAGCTATTTTGACGCGCACCCCGAGCGCAGAATCAGCGGATCAGGAGGAAAATGATGGTTAGATTAATGATCTTCAAATTAATTTTTATTGAACAGCGCACACGGTTAGCAGATTTGGAAAACGACATCTTGTTCAGAATTTTTTTCTCTATCGATAACTAGCTAGGTCTCGATAAAAAACTCCAATATCACCCAAAAACGACTCCTTGTTAGAGAAAGCTTTAAAATTGATATTTTGAAAAAGGATGTTTCAGAAATGTTTCGATCTCGGTTGTCTTGTAATCTTTTAATTGTTCTTCTACCTTTAGCATATTCTAAATGGTTAAGAAATGGCGAATCAACACCAAAAAAAGGCGAACAAACCAAACGAAATGCAAAATCAATTAAAAATGCCTGGTTTTTTAACAAATTTTCAGCAGTCGTTTCAACGGGTGGTTCGAAAGTTTCAACGGGAGGTCTCAAGGGTATTTTTGAGGGGGTGGGCAAGGTCACAGTGTTTGTGACCGGGGTACTGTTCTATTTCGCGGGGGGGAAAAACTGTGCGGGGGGGAAAGTTTCTTCATTTTGTTATAACTCTTTTATATGATTCTATTTTGAGTTGTAATTAAAACTCTTAGTATATTTTTTGACGCTCTATCGAATGGCATAAAAGGAATTTTTGAAAAATATCGAAAATGTCGAAAACTAGCTTTCGACTCCACGATCCCATGTGGAAACACCGTATAAAACTTGTTTTTGCTATAACTTTTTTATAAAACCATATTTTTCGATGAAATTAAAACTCTTAGTATATTTTTCGATGCTCTATCGAATGACAGGTTCAAAATATTGAAAACCTGGCGAAAATGCCAAAAATTAATATTCCGGCATCAGTTTCAATAGTTTTTTTTGTTTTTGCTATAACTTTTTTATATTACAATATTTTTAGCTAAAACAAAAACTCCTAGTATATTTTTTGACACTCTATCGAATGGCATTTAAGGAATTTTTCAAAAAATATCGAAAATGTCGAAAACTAGTTTTCGACTCCACGATCCCATGTGGAAACACCGTATAAAACTTGTTTTTGCTATAACTTTTTTATAAAACCATATTTTTCGATGAAATTAAAACTCTTAGTATATTTTTCGATGCTCTATCGAATGACAGGTTCAAAATATTGAAAACCTGGCGAAAATGCCAAAAATTAATATTCCGGCATCAGTTTCAATAGTTTTTTTTGTTTTTGCTATAACTTTTTTATATTACAATATTTTTAGCTAAAACAAAAACTCTTAGTATATTTTTTGATGCTCTATCGAATGGCGTTGCAAAAATCCCGAGAAAATAGCGAAAAGATGAAGTTTCCGCGAAGCTTATTTCCCCCGCACAGTTTCCCCCGCGAAATAGAACAGAACCGTGACCGGGAGTAAAAATTTGCTATTCCGAAATGGAGGAAATGCACCACCACCCTTTTGAAGTTTTGGTGGTTTACTTTTTTGGGATCACTAAAACCCCAACCAATATCGCTAGGACTAACAAGATAATTTCTTTTGTAAATAACTGGCAAAAGGCATTCTCGCCTAGTCTTTTCCAATGGAGGAGGGCGATAGATTTCCAAAAATTAAGGGACCTCTTGACCTTGGTCGTCGGTTACAGACACCTTTATCGAATTAAAACGACCCTGCTTGACGCGATGATACACCGGAGGGTTAAAAGTTTTTGTGCCCATCTGTCCGGGCTCAAAGTCGTTTGGAATGGTGCGTAGTAGCTCCAAAAAATTACCCCCAACCAGACGACGGAACAGAATAGCCGCGACTGGTAGGCACGGCGCGTGCGCTAGCCGTGATAGGCGCGCGCGCGTGACGAAGCCGTGGACTAGCCGTGGAAGTAGCCGTACGCGCGCCGTGCACGGCTAGCGCACGGGTGACGTCGATAGTAAAAAATAGAGTAGGAAAAGCCACAGGACGAATATTAATAGTAAAAACCGTGAACCAACCAGCCGTGCGCGGGTCGTGCGCGCGCCGCGAAATTTAGCGCGCGCCGTGCAACAGCCGCGCACGGCGCGCGTCGCGGCTATTCTGTTCCGTGTGACTTATCAGTCTACTTTTATTTTCCGGCTATACCCTCCTACCTGCTAACAAAATTATAGCACACCCCCCCCACCGTTGTGCCGCCTCTTTCAACTGCATTATTTTAAAATTCAAATACGGATGATTTAAGGCTCTTTGCTAGCCTGCACGAATTTTCGAGTGATTTGATTTGACAATTTTTGCTATTTTCTGCCATTTTAATTCGGTGCTTTCGCAATATCGGGGGGGGGGGTAGGGGACGGATTTTCCTAACTCTGACAGCATATAAATGTTTTTGTAGGGTTTTTAATAAGATAATAACTATATTTGAAGTGTAAAACTATCGAAAAACGTCAGAATATTTAAATTTTGGTCGAAAAATCGGTATGATATTTTTTGATTTTTAAAAACAATTTGCAAAGTTTTTGCGTTTAGGAATATAGTAGAAGAGCTTGCAACACTTGCCCTAGATGTATTACAAAAATTTGATGAATTCGAAATTAGGTAATTTATTATATTAAAGTCATATTATATACTGTATTTTTATATTAGAAAATAACCTTTAATTTTTAAATTAATTTCGAGAATCCAGAAAAAATATGTTTCGCCCTCAAATCAGTTTGGCTAAAAGCGAAGGTTGTTAATGGCTTTATGACAAGTGCGTTGCTTTATTACACCTTGTAATCCGCATAAAAATAATTAAGCAAATAGACATAGAATGGGATGCAATCGATATATTCAAATGGTCAGGTTGTCGGCGGGGTTAATCGTAATGCGAAGGCGGTGGCTATTCGGTCTTGATGGGGAGCACGAGCTTCGACTGCGTCTCGCCGATTTGCCTGAAAAGATAGAATCGATCGATTGATCATTAAAGAAAGGATTTGCATACAATTAGAATTTTTTTAATTTAATTAATTTTTTATTTTAAATTAGAATCAGAATTGGAATTTTTTCGTTTTCAATTTCAGCTTTATGAAACATCGGCATTGAATTTCGATATTATGAATACTGAACTTCGGCATTTTGATAATAAATCGATGAAGATTAAGAAAATCTATAATATGAAAATTCAAGACACGAATTTAAAATTCAATGCAAATGTTGCGATAACAACAATTATTTTGATTAGCAAACTTATGTTTCATCGAATTTTAAAGTTTTGGCTTTTACATCCGACGTAGTGGATTGGCGATTGGATCCCCTACATAAAAGCGGACTGTGGCTCCTTGGTCTCCGACCCCTCGGGCGCATCGGCGAATTCGATGACGAAACGGTCATCCTGGCAAAAACAATAAATGAGAGATTACACAAAATGTATGAAAAGTAACGTTTATTATTAGTTAAGTCATATTCCGGTTGGGGGACCAGCTTTTTTTCTTACGACTTAATTTTTCAATTATAAATAGTAATAAAAGTGTTCCCAAAAGGGTTTTTACTATTCCTTAACGTGAAAACTTTACAAATTTTTACGAAGAAATGTCAAATATGGCAATTATTCGAATAACAACGGCCGATTTTCTACCAAGTTTTTAGATAGTTTTTCTGGTTAGAGTGCAGTTTACCCCCTCAGCCCAGCTCCTCAGCCATACGTCCTATTAATGCGCCGAGTATCTCAAAATGTTCGCCGTGGTCGAAAACCCCTGGAAAAGTTGTTTACTTGCGCCAAAAATTGTTAAAAAAATTTTTATAAGAATTATAAGTCTGGTTGTTTTAGCAACCTATGTATGTTGCTGGGTCAAAAATTACTTTTGTTTTCGGCTATATTTAGTCGTAGCTTAAAGGCGTACTGTAGGCAAACTCTGTAGAATAAGACTACATGTTGGTTCGAATGTTAGCGTACGACAATTTTTATCCGAGATTTGAGCTCACTTTGGTTTGGCATTGTGCACAAATTAACTTTTGCCCAGACTTTCAAAATTTTGTAAAAAATTTTCTAACAATTTTTGGCGCAAGTAAACAACTTTTCCAGGGGTTTTCGACCACGGCGAACATTTTGAGATACTCGGCGCATTAATAGGACGTATGGCTGAGGAGCTGGGCTGGGGGGGTAAACTGCACTTAAGCCGTTTTTCTAGTCGAAATAGCGTTATATATTACTAAAAACACTATTAAAACACGTCCTATTTCTAGGCTTATATAAATACGTTCGCGCCCCCGATAATGCAAATGAACCAAAATCAGAAATGAGATGTTACAAAAAAAGGTTTCAAATCGGTTAACATACGATGGCGCTACAGGTCATATTAATGTGCAGCAATTCTCCCGGATAAAAATGAGGGCTTTTTGAATTAGCGTACCCTGGGCGGTCCCTCGAGTCGTGTCACCTCGATCTCAACCTTGTGGGCCGGCTCGCAAAATCCGAAGACTGGCTTCGCGCGCAGGTGGCCGTTGTTCGAGCATTTCACCTGGAAAGTATCACCATTTTAAAGGACCACAAACAAGGCAAAATTGCCTTTTCTAGCTATGGATCTCTGATCGAGTTTTGCGACGCATTTTTGAGCTGCCTTTGAGAAAAACTATGCCTCTGCACCAAAAAAAAAAATGAAAATGCCACTATATTTTACTGCCATATACCGCTGTAATCGCGAACTTTCCCCCCGCGCTAACCGCAAAGCACCATTTAAAGTTGTTTTAAAGTTTTTTGACGTCTGCGCCTGCCGACCTTGAAGACGAGGCGCTTCGCGTTGTCGTTGCTCAGCACGTGCTTCGACGAGCCGCCTAGACATGAAAATTGGCAGCAAAACATGTTTCAAAAACGAAGCTTGAACAGCTACAAATAGCCGCAGCAGTTCGTTCCAACACGAGCAAATTCACAAAAATTACCGGAAGCCGGCAGCGCCGTAGTCGGCGGATCGAGGGTGACGCCCATTTCGAAATGCAATAATTTTTCGCTTGGTTAGAGGTTTATATGAATGCAGAAAAATCCGAATTATGCTAATTTATAGCGCGAATTCGAACCAAGAATCTTGCAGCATATTAAAAGGACCCCTTGCGTGCCGTTTCGCACATTTCGTGGGACTTAGATTTCCTTTAAGGATTTTGTTATGTTGGTTTGTTTTATTGACACAAAAAGAAAGATGCTAATTTTTAATTCAAAATCCGTTATAAATTTTTAAAAAGTTCGTAACCCGACTCCATTGCGGCGCGTGCATATCTTCTTTATACATATTTTGACTGAAACTTGTTTTTTTTCCGCCAGCGAGCTAACATGGATTTAAATAAATTACTTTAATGTTGCCAAGAACACTTTGGTGGAAATTTATGACGCCGAAAGTCATTCGCCATTTTGCTAGAATTTTATTTTGACGGATTTGAATACGTCGAAATTTGAATTTTCCACATTCCACAAAAGAATTTCTACAAGTTGAATTTCGAGATAATGATAGCAAAAGCGCTAAAAAAGCTATAATTCCGGTACGATAAAGCCCCGCCTTGCCGGTCCCTTTAAAGCGAGTTGTTCCCCCTACACGCTGTGATATCAATGGTGATGGTGGTGGTTGAATGGAGCCCACGGGTATCTCTTTCAACGCCACCCAAAAAATTCGGGTCACCGCTTTCACCCTCCTCAGATAGAAGGGGGAAGAATGGAAATCCGGCGGTGATAAAGTTGACCTTTCCCCAGTTTCCCATCTTATCTATGGTCCCACACTCTCTCTCTCACTCTCTCTCTCTCTCACTCTCTCTTCCGCTTCCTCTCTTTTTTCGTAGATTCGGTCAGCTAAAGCGAAAGGTCAGCCCCAACCTCTTGCTCCTCATCCTTGTCGTTCGAAGGTATTACCCCGAACAAGGTTGAGCTGGTTTTCACATCCGGTAAATTCGAAACATAATTTTGCAGAAATTTTTGCACACTTTTCCAAGTAAAATTAAATGTTTCAGTGATTCGGCACAAGCGCCGATTTTTACAACATACACTGCGCCATCAGCACGAACAGGTCTTTCGAAGATGGTAGAAAATTAATTAGGTTAAAAATATTAAAAATTACAATGCTGAAAATTAATCTCGATGCGAACTTCCGTCAATTGACTCACCTAAACTGTAGCGTACGACCGGCATTGTAGAACATAATTTTATCAAGAAGTCGCTCTTTCATTACCGTTTTTACCCTGAAAGAACAAGATATTTTGTAGAAAAATATGTTGAGGAATTTATCTAATGTTCTGAATACTTTTGGGATAATAATTGGTAAAAATTACATTTCAAAAACTACTCAAAAGCTTGGAATATAGGGACTATTTTCCCTTGCCTTATAAAAGGGATTATAATTGACCAATAGAATGTTGTGAAAAGTATTGCTTCAAACACCACATTAAAGCACCGGTTTTTTTCAAGAATAACTTAAAAACTTTTTTTAAACATAAACTGGGCCCGTAAAATGAGTTTTCGGTGCCCGAGGGCTTCAGGTATTTGGTGATATTTTGCGACGTAATGAGAATATGTTTCGAGAATGTTCCTCGTACGCTGCAGTTTATCTAACTCAATTCTCGCATGTTTGGTCTTGCCACTAATTTCAAGCACTGTAATTTTTAGTATGTATCTAATTTTATTACCAAATCCTCGCTTTAATAAATCGTTGAAACTTGTGATTAAAAGGCTTGGTTTGGGCAGCGTTTTTTAGGACGCTTTAAAACGGGTTTTGCCATGTCGAGGTTGTCGAGATGCGTGTCGGAAGTTACTGTCGGGATAATGGCATATCGGGATTGGGCCTCGGGGAATTGGGAATTCGGCTTTCAGGCGGCTTTCGGGGTTTTGGCTGTCGGGATCATGGGTGTCGTTGTTTTTGTTGTCGGCATTTTTATCGGGATTTTGGCGCGGGATGTTCGGGCACCGGGATTTCGGCATGGGAATTTTGGCTGTCGGGATTTTCGTTCTCAGGATCTCGGATGTCGAGTTTTCGGCTGTCGGCATTCTGGCCGTCTGGAACAGCTGTCCGTATTTTGCCTGTCTAGGTTATGGTTTAGTGATTTTTGCTGTCGCGGTTTTGCCTGTCGGTGTTTTTGTCGATTTTTCGGTTGCCGGTATTTCGGCGTTTTTACCCTTGTCCGTCTCTTTAAAAGCAGCGCTGATAAGTCGGGTGATTCCGAATACCGACAACCAAAATATCGACAGCAAAAATCCCGACAGGCCAAATGTCGACATATTCTCTATGCTGATCCGAATGCTACTTCAGTTGAAACAGCGATTTGCGTGTCGATATTTCGGCTGTCGGTATTTCGGAATTTTTACGCTTTCCCGTCCCTTTAAAAAGCAGCTCTGAGCGATTCAGAGCCATGCAGCCGTTCTTTCTCTTCGTTTTGAAATGGGTTGATGCCCCTTGGGTGGGGACGACGATTTGATGGGGGGTTGTCTATCTATCAGGGCGAGCGAAAAGCCGTTTTCTGGGCCATGCTCCAATTCCCTCCAATTCCATCCTCCAAACGGGTGTACCGTGGAATGTTATGGAATCCTCCGGCCCTGTATCCGGCTCATGTCAGTCATCTGAAAATGAGCAGCACCTCGTAACCTTTTAATATGTAACACACTTTCGTACTTGCCGCAGTTTGTAGTCTCAATGTTATATTACATTAAATCAATAAAATCAATTACAAAATCAATATGCAACTCGATTTTACGGTTCTTTTGCATTATCGGCGGTCCGACATTTTTTCTTTAATGTTTAATTTTCGTAATAAAAATCGATACGGCTTCTAAAAAAAGTGAAACCGAATACAAAACATCGCGCATTAATTTTCTTTGGAAATTTTTAATCATATAGATCCCTGAAACACGTTAATCCAAATTTTTAATACAGATTATAATTTATCAGCCTAAGCCAAAGCATCAATTTGTGGCAAAAAAAGTGCTGAATCGACCCCTTTCACCGCCTGGCTGTCGACGCACTTTAGTGCATCGATTTCAAATTATACGCTATAATTAAAATCGGATTCTTGTAAAGGTGTTTAAAATTCAAAACTTAGAACGACATTGTGAGGAAATATTTTCCTAAAAACAACAAATCGTCTTGCCCATTTAAATCCAAAACAAAAAATTTTATGTTTCAGAAAATTTCTAGTTATAATCGTAGCGGTTTCCCTGGATAATCTCATCATTAAAATGAATAAAAATATTTATTAAAAAACTAAGGCGCGATCTAAGCCTGCCCTGAGGCGCCAAACCGGCTCCTTATACCATGCGTCATCCCAGCCAAATCCAGAAACGTCAGGAATACCCTTCCGGAATTCCAATCCAATGACTCGCCCCAAGCTTTAGCTCTATTTAAAGGGGCTTGGAAGGAGTTTGGAAAACGTTTTTAGTCGTAGAAAATTCCTTCTTTATCTCGTCTTTAAATACCAAATGTTTTTAATAAAATTATTTATATAACCTGGCGCTAATTTCTTCGGCGATTTTATTTGGCAGTGTGGCTCCCTGAATTAATTTGGCTCCGACACCCAGATTTAATTTGTTTTTTGAAACATGCGACTCCGAATAAAATGTCCTGTCATAGCGTCGAAAAACAATGTCGAAAACCATAATGTCGAAAGTTTATAATGTCAAATTTTCTAATGTCACTATTCTAGAATGACCAAAGTTGTTAATGCCAACGTTTTTCACTGAATTTGAGCTTTTGAAGGGAATTTTGGTCTTTTTATCGAAATGTCGAATTTATCGAAATTTCCACGGTGAGGTTGGAGGACATTTTCCTGGCTTTTCGTTTTTTTCTTCTTTTCATGGCTCCGTTTATTCACAATTTTATAGAAGCGCACTTCCTTTAGCGATCAGTGTCAATTAACGAAATCGGATCTCAGTTTTGGTAAAACATCGATTTTTTTCTAGAAAATTGCGAAAAATCACAGAAATCCCGAATCCCCTTATACCAGCTGGAAAAACCCGACACGCGTTTAATTTCAACTCTCCACTACTCAAAATATATCGAGACCCATGCCAAAATTCCACGAAACCTGATTTTTCATGAAAAATCGGATTTGAAAAACCCCGTTTTCGTTATAGATTTCAGATCCCAACCAGGGTTGAAAAGCCGCTTCGCGACTTTTCAACCCTGGCCCTGTCTGATCTCATGATATACCTGACTTTGCATGATTCTTGGACTTCCTGTGACAAAAACGAAAATCGCGCTCTCTACCCATTATATAGGCGACCGGAACGGCACATGCTAATTTTTTCCTAACAAAGAAGGTCGTCGATTTTTTAACAAAAACCTAAATTTAATGTTGAAAATAGGCAATTTCGAAAAATCTGATGTGCGTGCAGTCATCTCAGAGCCATTACGCACCTAATGACGTATCATACATACCATAAAATTCATTCCCTATCGAGATATCCTCCGGACACCCTGACGGAAGTTGCATGCAAAGTGTCACACACACACACACACACAAACACTATTTTTTATATACCAGGGTTGAAAAGCCGCTTCGCGACTTTTCAACCCTGGCCCCGTCTGACATGTAGAGGTTGTGGGGTCACAGAGTCCAAAACAGCTCAAAATTGGTGGAAAAATCAAATAAGATACGGGGAACACGATGCTATAAAAATTAGCTGCCAATGGGCACTTTTGTTTAATAAACTTTTAATTTTAAGATTTTGTATGGAAAACTACCTAGAATCGCGACCTGGGGCGCCAAAACCGTTAGCCACAGGGGAGCCCTCTTGGAGTCTTCCCAAGAGCCCCTTCCCGTCGGGCCGTTGGTGTGGGGGTAAGGTGTGTGGCAAGCTAGTGGTCGAAGGTTCAGATCCCGTCGTTATTTTTAATTTTTGCCTTTTGCTGTTCTCGCTTTTATTTTGCAGGAAGAGGGTCCAAAAATATCCAAAATGTGTTTTCGAAAGTTTTTCGGCTTTATTAACCCCTATGAGTCGCCGGGGCAGAAAAATAAAATTTCGAAAATTTTGGAAGTTTTTGGAAAAAAGGTCTACCTAGCTATTCCAGCTCGATGACAACCAACAAAATAGTTAATAAATATTATTTTTGCACAGACTTTGTAAAAATAGAGTTATTCGGGCAATCTGAAATATTTCCGGGCTCCGATTTGAAGCGCCTAGGGGTCAGAGCCACCTCTTGTAAGCAGCTTCCAACCTTCCCAGGATCCGGGGCTATAGGATAGGTAGTCAAAATTTTCGTGAAAAATTTTTTCGACATCAAATTTTTTTCGGGTGTGGAAAGGTGTCTAGTATCGTGGCTGCTATGAAAATTCCATCAAAACATTTTTTCCAAGCCGGAAGGCCCGATAAAGCAGTTAAAAGTGCATTTCAGCAGCACTTTTTTGCAGGAAAATTAAAAGTTTATTAAACAAAAGTGCCCATTGGCAGCTAATTTTTATCGCATCGTGTTCCCCGTATTTTATTTGATTTTTCCACCAATTTTGAGCCGATTTGGAGTCTGTGACCTCGCAACCTCTACATGTGAGCTCATGATATCCTGCACATTGCATAACTCGGCCAAATTTCGATGAGAAATAATGAAAAATGCACCCTCCCCGCCGTTATATAGGCTGCCGCCACTTCCGGCTTATGCTAATTAATGCCTAACAAAGAGACTGCCCGATTTTTTAACAAAAATTGATTTTTAATGTCGAAAATAGCATAATTTGCAAAATCTGATAAGCGTGCGGTCATCTCGGGGCCATTACGCACCTAATGACGTATCATACGTAGCCTAATACCCTTCCCCCTTTGAGATATCCTCCGGACACCCTGACGGAAGTTGCATGCAAAGTGGCACACACACACACACAAACACTATTTTTTTATATATAGTAGGATAGTAGGATGAGCAACAGTTAGCTGGTGCTCACAATTTTCAAAAGTCACGAAATTAATGACCTTGAGTCCCACCGCAATACTGAATCCCATGAAACAACCCTTTTCACCTGGAAATTCGGTTCAAAAACCTCGATTTCGTCACTTGGCAAAAAAATTAAGATTGATAATAATTTAAATAGGATGTTTTTGCAAAACACTAACTAAATCGCTCACCACTAGTCTGAACAGAGCGAGACAGCGTGCAAAAATTTATGAAACCTGCTTTGTTCCAGCCACTACCGTAAGAACCGGGCCTAGTCACCAATTGTTGGCTTGAGGCGAATCGGTTTTCAAGATTCCGTGAAATATTAATTTTAACAAACCGTGTTTTCGCGATTTTTACCGGGGGCGCGATATCCTGGAGGGTACACCAAGGCGTGAAGGGGCGTTGAATACGGAATACTGACTCACTAGCTTCTTCTAAAAATTTTTAAAGCTAGCGGAACAGAGAACTCCGTATTAATTTGCTTCTATGAGACCGGAGAACTAAATTTCATGAAACCTCACTTTTCCCCTCAAAATTCCGGCTTCAAAAAAGCCGCTTTCGTCACGGGGTTTCGATTTCGACTCCTGGCCGGCCGCTTGCCTACCATAATAGTACTCGAAACCGGTCAGGTCAGGTATTCCGGGGGGCTGTAAGTTGTACAGTGGCGTACAAGCAATGGTCGGCTCGGCTCCGGATCTACGGGCGAGGGGGAGCCATTTTCGGGGATCTCCACCTCCTCTCCCATTCTAAAAGACGCCCCGAAAGAAGAGAAAGAAGTGACCCCGATTAGCCCTGGGAAAAGGAAGAGAGAAAGAGAGAGAGAGAGAGAATTGGGGAAAGAAAAGAACGAAAACGAGCCCCTTCTTCTCTATAGGTGGCCATACCTTTCACTTATCCCCCCTTCAGGCGGTCATCCATTCCATTGCTGCCCTGTCAGCCTAAAGAATCTCTGCTGGTTTGCCCTTGGCTCGACAGAGCTTTAAAGGGACTTGAAAGCTAAGAAAATGTGCTTTTTAAGTATCTCTCTCTTGCTCTTTCTCTCTCTCTCTCTCCCTCTCTCTCTCCCTCTCTCTCTCGCTCTCTCTCTCGCAAATTCAGGTTATACTAAAACGGATTTCCAAATTCTACGGAGCTTTTACCACGATTTTGCTAGAATAAATCGGATCAACATCCTTCTCTTAATGCTACGGCCACCATCCACTACAGTCAAAATCCTGAAACATGTTTTTGCGACAAATTAGGATAGTTCTTCTCAGCAAAATTTGGCATTAAACAAGACGTTCCTATTTTTTTGTTAGAATGCCTCTAATTTTAACTTCTTCTAAGCCCGCAGTATTACCCCGAAACAGCTAGAAAAGAAAAAAAAGTAGAGTGCAATAATTTTTATATGTTTCATTGCCATGAGAATCCCAATGCCTGTTCAAATAAATAATAACCAATCGCCTTCTGGTGGTTTACTGTGGCTTTGGGCGTTGACTGAATGACTTCGTTCGCTGCTTCTGAAGAGGCTTAACAGAAAATCATTTTTTTAAAACCGTGTGCTGACGCTCGGTTTCTAGTTGGGATCCCGCCGCCTTTCGAACCCCCAAAAACCATGGAAACCCAGAATTTAGGAGCCTTAGCTTTCAGGAATTGTGACAGGAATTTTAAAACGCGTGTAATATCTTTTTCAAACACACAAATTCCCGTCAATTTCGGCCAATATCTGACTGCAATGTGGTATCTATAATTTGCTATGCTACGCCTACGAAAAGTGGGCGTGGCTTCGAGTCAGATGTCACTCTACTTTAAAACTAAACCAAACTCTTACAGCACGCAAAACCGATTGACTTGCAATAGGTGGATTTAGAAGATTTTAAATTAAATAGTTTAAAGGAGTTGTCTCAGGAATTTAAAACACACATATTTCAATGAATTAAGTTTCGAAATTTGAATTCAATGTAGTCGCTATAAATTCTAGGCTTGCGAAAAGGGGCGTGGCCTCAGGAAAGCTATCATGCCGCCTTTAAAATCTCCTGCTCATGCTCAATTTTTGCACACCCCTATTCTGTCTGCTCCATTTGTTGCATACCGCCCTAGGGGCTGGCTACAATCTGAATATATCGGTGCGAGCGATCGTGGATAGGATCAGGGCGGAGTCTAGCCCCACGGGCGAGAGAAAGAGAGTAAAAAAATGAGAGAGAGTGAGAGAGAGATCCAGGCGAAAATATGAGGTCAAGGCCTCGGGCCATGTTCGGAGGATTGTCGGGGGCGGGGGAGATGACTTGCTATCTCTCGCCAATCTCCCTCCATCACTCTGTATCTCTAGCCCCTCTCTGTCTCTCTCGCTCTCTCGCCCGACCGTGCCACCCGGGTGCCCCAGCGAGTCGAGTGAACGTTTGTAATTAGGCCAGATCTTTCCCCAGGCGAGACACTATTTCAACAAGATATCTGTGGTAGTCTCTCTCTCTCTCTCTCTCTCTCTCTCTCTCTCTCTTTCTCTCGCCAGCTACAGATTCTTGATACAAAGTCCCGCCCCCTTTTGTCCCCATTTGTTTTTGGAGACACCCCCCGTCTCGAGAATGATCCCCCCTAAAGGGGCCAGCCAGGCATACGGTAGCCCCACTTTTTTCGAGGCTATTGGATTTTTCTTTTTCACTTTTTGTGCATTTTCACCGTGATACCCCTTACACTTATGGTTTTGCTAAATTTATTCCTGATATTCCGTCGAAAAATTCTGGCTCCTGCAGCGCAGTTTTCGAAACATTGTTTTTTCGAGCCTGTTCGGTTTTTGAGGCTGGCTTTTTTCGATTTTCCGCAGGGATTTCGTATTCTTGTTTTAAACTTGTTTACCGAACTAGATGTTTACTGATAATTCTCTTCAGAAATTTTTGCCTCTTCAGCTACCTCATCAAAACATTATTTTTTTGGGACGATTTTGAGTTCTTAGATGGAAAAAGGCGGCATTTTTTGATCTTCAACAGAGCTGAGTTTTTATCCTCCGTGTTTTATGCTAGATTTTGAATCTAGATTCCTTAAGAAAATTTTTGCTACAGTACCCTCTTCCGAAACATTTTTTGGTAGACATCGATAATTTTTAGCTGATTTGTACATATTTTTCGGCCCGTTTTATCAATCTGCGTAGTGCTACGCCGGAGTACGGTAGCTTGGTTCGCGCGGGTTTTTTTTTTGACAAATTTGCTGAAATTCCTCGCAAATATTAGGCCACGCGGAAACTGTTCTTACTTTCTGAAACAGTTTACGATTTTTTTACCCTTTTTTCTCGTCTACAGTAGCCCAAGTTCCACTTAATTAGTTTTACAAAACTAAAAAAAAACATATTTTCTTTTCCTTGACATTTCATCTGGTTACGATATTTCACCTGGCTGCAAAGTTGGATTCAATCTCGCAGAAATTTGGACTTGATTAAGAGCTCCGGAAAACTTCCAGGGTAGTGAATTATTGAAACACATAAAAATGATACAATTTTTGAACGAAAAACATGCTTCTACTAGCTTCCATTTACCGAAGTAATATTCAATGATTCAAAGTCTACAATTTTTCTATAGCATTTAAGATCTTTAAAATGTTCAGAAAGTGACAGATCTGTTTTTTGAGCAAAAATGTTTCGAGAAAAACTCGTTTCGCGTGGATTTTTTGGGGCACCAATGTATGACTTTGTTTATCGGCGTTTTTCAAGTCATTTAAAGCTTATTGCAACTTTTGGCTTTTCAGCCGCTTATTCCTTCTCTAGGCACTTCACCACAGACTACGTTCCTGGCTTTGAAAAGCCAGACTTGAAAAGCCGTAGCTCTAAAAAGTGACCGCAGCTTTGTCGGGCTATTATAGGGATGACTGGTAGCCCCTTTACAAAAGCGACACAATAGGCCAGACGGCCGGCGTTCTCTCTCTCTCTCTCTCTCTCTCTCTCTCTCGCTCTCCTTCTCTCTCCCTCACTCGCTTTTGTAGGGGAGGTGTTCGGGGTAAATGAAGTGCACAGACCGGCCTTCTTTTTTAAAGGAGCGTGGCAGCGACGATTTCCATGAATCTATGAATTCTTAAAGAGTCTGTAAAATCCCTTAAACTTTATTTTGTTTTCTTTATTAAGACATTTTATAGGTAATTACGGCTGAATATATTTGAATTAATTTAAAATTTATTTAAAAATAGTTGAAAAAAACTATTTTAGAAATACTATAAGGATTATTATGGATGCATGAATTATCGCATCGCTTAAATTCTGAAATATTTTTAGGGTTGAAACATTATCCAGCAAAAGGAATATCTAACTTTTCAAATTCGCGTTTTCAATTAAATACCGAAAATAGCCTCTAATGCCGATGATTTGCCTTCCAATTTCACTCGAATTATCAGCTTATCTAAATTGTCGCATTGCTAAATTCCCGAATTTAATTAACCCAATGAAAACTTTGAGGTTACACGGTTTGAGCGTTTATACTATGACCGTTTTAAATAGGCTAATTTTGCCAGATTTTGAAACAAACTTTTGCGAAAAGTGACATGGATTTTGATGCTTCAACTTCAATAATGTTCAGGAGCTGTAAAATTTCATCTGTATATTGTAAATGCTGTAGAACAATAATTCCTCGAGCGGTTAAAAAAATCCATGCTAGGAAAAATAAGATTATTAGGTTCTGAAATAATCATAAACAAAACTGCAGGTTTGGCAGCCGGGGATACAAATACCAGTTCTTGTGCCCCGAATCCCCCTCCTACCCCCGTTCACATATGCATAGCAATATCTCAGCACTGTTCTCTCTCCATAAGTCCATCTCTCTCTCTCGCTCTCTCCCTCGCTCTCTCTCTCTCTCTCTAACTCTCGCTTATACCTCCTAAAGCCGTTGTGGAACCGGTAGGGAGAGAGAGAGAGAGAGAGAGAGAGAGAGAGAGATACGGCCACTACTCCACTGTTCCTTCTGCCCCCCCCAAACCATGCTTTTCGAAAAGAACCATTTACGCAAATTTTGTAAAGAACTTGACTTTTACTTGCGTAAAATGGGTTATTGAAACAAGGACAGCACACCTCTAATTACCGGAATTATGTTCCCTTCTGGTACCAAAGTATTGCAACACATTTTTAGAAATGTCAATTTCCTATTATACAAGCAAATTTTCTGTTAACCTTTTCATCGTTAGAAACGCCGATTTTGGGGCGCCATTTTTTAGGACTAAAAGTTTTCATTTTTCGTTTTTACCGTTTAGATAAAAAGGGATTTCATACTCCCACCATCCCGAAATCCCGAGAAGCTAGACGAAACACTGAAAAAAATGAGGATTTGGAAAATCCAGTGCGTTTGTGCTTTTTTGAAAATGTGTGTTGCCTGTTTGTGGCTAGTTAATTGCGGATTGTCTCGATAGCGTGGGAGAGCAGACATGAAGGGTCACAGCATTTATTCGGAGCATGTCCCCGGTGGGGTGACACCTCGTTGAAGTAAATGAGGACTGGAGAAGCCGGGTTCGGATCGGATGACTGAAGCAATCACAACGAGAAAGGGGGACTTTATATACGAGGGAACACAGGGAAATCAGCATGGTAATGAGGGGAAGGGATGGTTATTCGCTTGGACTTCCGGTCATTCAGCATGCGCATGCAGTCGCGGGATCGCGACACGGATGCTGACGGTTTATTGGGTGTTGGCAAAAGTCGAGTAAACTGTCTAATTAATACAAACGTTGCTTAACAACCGTTATTTTCTACTTTCCAAATTTTTTTGTTTTTTTTGTTATTGATATTTTTTGTTTGAATTTTTTTGTAATTTTCAGACCTCATTTCCCACAAGCTCTAACAGGCGACTTCGGTAAGTCGCCCCGCTCTTAAAGATTTAACCTTCGGAAATTTTTTTGAAAGATTATGTTTCATGTTGGCGCCTACTTAACTGCCGATGCGGCAGGCCAATGCGGATTGTTTCGTTCATTTTTGGATTTTCATTCATTGGATCTTCATCCATACATTTTTCTTTCAAGAGAAAACGTTGTTTAATGACCCTTAATTTACTCATTTTTTATCAGAATTTTAAAAAATCCAAAAATTCCATTTCCCACCCACTCCGCTGCACCCACCAACGATTTCGCTAAGCTGCACCCGGCTCTTAAAAATTTAGCATTTGGAAAGTGGCTTCGGCAAGTCCGCGCGCGGGTCCATTAACGAAATGGTGGATGCGTATTGTCGCGTAGTCTCGTCCCAATCCCCTCCTATCCACTTATTATCATCACTACCAAGGGCGAAGAGGCAAAAACCAGTCGTCCCATGCTTGCCACACTAGCTGAATCCCCTCGAGACCCAAAACTCGTTTTGAAAACGAAAAATACCATTTATTAAATTCTTAAAACGCTATAATTGTTTCTTAAGTAAAACCGCGTTATTAATTTCTAGAATTGGATTTCATTTAGTTTTGTTTAATTTATAATCTCAATTTTAATTTGGATTTTAAATTTAATTCCGCTTATTTTGTGGCGATTTACTCTTGATTTCAGCAAAGTATTGGAGCGTACTGCAAAAGTTTATTATGATAAGTGTATTTAAATACTATTAAAAAATTATTGAAGTTGTTTACATTTTATTTAAACCAGAATTTCTGCGGTATTTTTGTCAGTAGGATGTGCCCCGCGACACATTCTACTTTTATTTCTACTTCTATAGAAAAACCGATTAGCGTAAACTTTTGCTCCGCCGCGTAATAATTCGTCGAAACACACATTTTATACGAATTTTTGGATAGCAATAAATTTGAATAAAAGACATATATTTAAGTTTGTTATTTATCTATTCTTTTTCAGTATGTATAAGTTCATCGTGAGATAGACATTTTAATAAGATCGCCCAGACTGTGGCTATCGAAACGGAACCTGCGATTCATAGTCCTTAAATAAAGTGTATGGCGGTATTTTTTATTGGTAAAAAATATTGCTGCAATGTAAATCAAGGGGAAATAGGGGCCAGCAGCCACGGTTTGATTGAAATTCCCGCATTTATCCATTTATTTCTAATTTCTTGAAACACATCTTTTAACCTTTTTAATTTAAGTTAATAACTTAAATTAATAAGTCCTTCGTGTCCTCATTTCTTTCATTCCTCGCAACAGTATTCCTTCCGGTTTTTATTTTAGGTATATTTGGCCAAGATAATTTTTAATGTATACTAATCGTGAAATTATTCATTTTATTTACTGGCGTTTATGCCCAAGCAATTAACGATGCGAGTTCCGTGCACAGCCTCAACATATACGAAACATCGTGTTTTATCCAGTAAATTTCACAAATTTTAAAGGACTGCCGACGGCATGTGTCGATCCCCCCTCATCAACAAATTGGCAACTAGCCAACAGGGGAGAGAGCGCGCCCAGGGGAGAGGCGCAGAGCCATTTTCTTTTCAGCGCGTAACCGGGGGTCTATGCCGTCGGTGTCCCTTTAACAGATTAATCCATGCTAATTCTAGAATCGGTTCACTTTTTTATATTTTTAGCGATTTTTTAGTACCATGTAACTAATATCTATCTGCCTAGACTGGAATCCCCTCTATTTGCATAACATAGTTTTGCCCGGTCGAGACTCCCTGTCTGCCTCGAGAAAACTGGATAGCCAAACCGGTAGCCTTCGCCTAGGATACTCGGCATATTTTGCCAAATTCGTTTCAATACTTTGTTGTTTTGGTTTTTAATTATAAGCCCAAATTTGAGTATAAATACTTTTAATTATCCATTGAGTTTTGTAAAATGCAAAAAAGTAAAAATTAAAATTTTGATATTGTGTTCTTTTTGTCGGAGATTAAATGTTTTTCGGTCTTTAGTTTATTTGTTTTATAGGCTTTATTTGTTGATTTATTTATTATTTTTTGTTTTTAAGCCGCGCCTGCAAAGGAGGACGGTATGAATACAAATAATTTTCGTTGAGCCGATTTCGGACCAGAAGCATTAAATTTCAAACCAAACATTATTGTTTCTGCGCTCAACTATTATAAACATAAAGTCGTCAGTTATACGATAAAAGGCATCAATGTCTTTTCTTTCGAAATTTTGCTTCGGCGATACAGAAAAAAATGTGTTTCGGTTATCAGCCTTTTCTAGCGTTAGTCAAAAGCCCTAATCCTAGCGCCATTTCGGTTTCATATTTATGTGTTCTTTTAAATTGCTGTAAACATCAAAAAAATATTATTCGCTTATTTGCAGGGTCGCGCACGATGCGCATATTGGCGCTGCTGGTGGCGGCTGCCATCGCCGTCCCCGCACTATCAAGTGGTAAGGGTTAAGCTATTAAAAGGGATTATAAAAAAATAAAGGGGGTTACGCGCTTAAAGACTTTCGAATTATTCAAGAAACAAGGACAGCTCGCCAATTATTGCAGGTTTTTCGGGCGAATCCGTATTCAGCGTAAAGATTGTTTTGGAAACATTTTTCAAAAATAGTTTTCAGCAAAATCGATAAAAATTTTATGATGCTGAACTTTATTTTAAAATAATGAAAGCGCCCAAAAATAATGGAATTCATTACACGAAACTTATTCAGGCAAAGCTATATTTTATCCGAAGCATTTTTTTTGGAAAATTAATGAAAACATCTTTTTCTTTTATAATGCATCATCATCACATCCGAGTGGCACTTTTTTAAAGGAATGAAATATACAGTTAAATATCAACACTTCCAAAATTTTGAACATGATAATGGTAATGAATATGCATCAAACATGGATTCCCGAAAACTTATTCTAGTAAAAGTGCTTTTTTTGCAAAACATTGTTTTTCAAAAATGGATTAAAATATATTTATCAGATAGAACGTCTTATTTTTACTCTAAGATAACGAACGGGAAAAACAAATCAACACAATTCCGATTTTTTAGATGTTGACCCCTGCAAGCGGCAACCCTTCCGAGGCCGATGCCCCCTCAAAGTAAGAAAGAATTTTTAAAACTTGCTTTTGTTCAAAATTTTTCAAATTTTGTATTCTACGGTCCTTTCACATACACATTAAAGGTCTGCCGACGGCATGTGTCGATCCCAGCCCCCATCAACAAATTGGCAAGTAGCCAACAGGGGAGAGAGCGCGCCCTGGGGAGAGGCGCAGAGACATTTTCTTTCCAGCGCGTAACCGATTGACTATGCCGTCGGCATCCCTTTAATGAATACCAGCCGCTTACAGCGGCTTTGCCGCTGCAAGCGGCTGGACTTCGGGCTACCCCTTCCGCTCCCTCCCCCTCCCTTTGTGATGGCCTTAGATACTTTAAAGGATTTAAATAATGAATTAAGATAATTAAAAAGTATTAAAACAACTGAAAAAAGCGATCTGGGCGCGGGAAGGGCCTTGGGGGAAGAGGGGCGAAGAGAAAGGGGGCGTGGCCTCCCGGGGAGAGGGGCCCCACTCGTTTTATTAAGGCGCCACTTTCCAAGTTAATTATTTTTATTTAAACAAAAACTTTTTCATAATTTTTTGCTCATTTAAGGGGTTTCTGACTACGCTCTATCCAAATCCGAAGAGACCTAAGCTCTACCTCCTTTCCCCTTCGAGTTATAGTTGGCTTCGGACAGACGGACAGACACCACTACTGAATTCTTATAGTTGATGACTTATTTAGACGAGCCTTAAAACAAGTTTGATGTGGTAAATTACCTTATTTCAGGGACGGCGCCTCGCAGACGAGATCCCAGTTCGTTTTGCGGTACTACATGCGTGATTCCGAATGCGTATCCTATCCATACGGTATGTTTTAAATGCACGAAATTATTTCTATTATTTTACTCACATTGTATTAAGGGTTAATATCCAGTTTTTCGCACAAAAAAAATCGATGATTGTCAGCCCTGGAACGGTATTTGCATCAATCATTATGGAAAAATTGAAACCATCCGGGTTATGAAAATAGAGCTGATTCGTTTTAAAATAAAGTTAATTTTTGACGCGTGGACATTTCGAATAACTTGAGCAGTTTAGTAAAAATTAAGATGACATTTTCTTGGAACATTTTTTTGGAAAACTTTTATCGGTCCGTTTAGCTCATTCAGCAAGCCTGAATTGGCTTCTAATTAGCTGAATTAGCTGAAAACGCAGGATTTATTTTTTAAAGTGATCTATATTTTAGATTTCAGTTTTTAAATAAAATTAATTACCGCAAACAATCCCAAAAGCTAAATATTCCACAGCGTTTACGACGCCGATTGGCTAGGCCCTGAATTTTTGCTAACACGACTGGCATGAAACATTTATAATTTCGCGTCCGTAAAACTAAGCTTTAGGTGCAATTTCAGTTAGTGAAATTACTTATTTCACTTTACCTTAAACCACAAACTATAATGTCCATGTCCTTTAAATATGAGGTTTTACAAATAAACTAGGTCTACTTAAAATTCCGCCTATTCATTTATCGCTATTTGGCTTGTATTTACTTCACAATGGGAAAATTTTCATGGCCTACTGCTAGAGAAACAATTATTATAACCCGTAAAGCTCGAGGGCAATAATATTTTTTGAAAAAAACTTTTAAAAAAATTCCCGTTTTCAAAAGCTTTGGCTGCTACCTTTCTCCCCTTTTCATTCGCACCAAATTCCGGCCGATCCGGCGACGCGCAGGGGGTGCTACAAAAAACGATGAGCCGTAAAAAGGAATGTTTCGAGACCGGGTTAGGCGGGCGGCCGTCTCCTTTGGCCGATCACAAAAACCAGGTCACCGGGGCGAGCGAGGGGAAGGGGGGAGTGAGCCTGATTAGGCGTATCCGATCCTCTTCTCAACGCCCGCGTCCCATAGACGTTTTTGTACGAAAGTGCCTATAGACGCGTCGATTTTGAGGGGCTGGTGAAGAAAGATGTATTTTGAAAATGGAAGTTTAAAGTTAAAAACGTAGCCAAGAGAAGGAGAATTGCTGAATTTTCTCTACACCTGCCTTGATCATAATTTTATCGGCTTGTTTATCAAAGTAAGACCACCACGGAAACAAGTTAAGGATGTTTCAGATAAAAGTAACGAGCAAAGCAAGAGTTTCTGAATTTGATAGAATTCGGGTTCAAAATTTTATAGCGTTTTTCTAGATAAAGTTTGGTCAGACAACCAAGGAAACCCTTTACTAATAAATTGATGTTTCGGATTGAAAAGGAAGCCAGGAGAAGGGAATTCCTTAATCTGGCCACGGAAGTCAAATATGCGAAATTTTATACGGTTTTATTTAGGTAGTTTCCGAGCAAAAATTGAAGGAAAAATTTGCTAAAAAATTTGAGGTTTCAGGTTAAAAAGGTACCCAGGAGACGGAGCATTTCTTAATTTTTCACGCAACTTGATTTCGCAAAATTATATAGAGTTTTTCGTCCAGGTAGTTGGAGTTTTCTCTAGAATTTCTCTATCTAGACAGGCATTTCCATGGTCCATAATTTTATAGGGGGTTTTTAACTCATTAATTTTCGGAGAAAAGTTTGGGTTCCGGCATTTTTGATTTTCCAGTTAAAAAAGTGTTTCGGAAATAAGAGGGCGTCAATTTTCGTGCTCCCATTTAATGATTTTATTGCAGGCCATTGCGCTAACGACGATTCGGAGCCCCGGCTTTTCCGCTACAAGGAGGAATGCGAGGATGCTTGCTTGAGTGGGCCCGGAAATCTGGGGACCCCGAAGGTCAGTATCATTTTTTGGGATTTAAATTATAACATTTAACAGGTTTTAGCAATTTTTATCAAATGTGTGTACCACTAATATATCACATTTTTGCGGTGTCAATCGTTGTATTAACTTTAATCCCTGGTGAAGAATTGAGGATTTTAATTGATTTGAGATATGTCCACTCACTATTGCACTCACGGATGACAATTCCTACTATATATAAAAAAATAGTGTCTGTGTGTGTGTGCCACTTTGCATGCAACTTCCGTCTGTCTGTCCGGAGGATATCTCAAGGAGGAAAGGGTATTAGGCTACGGATGATACGTCATTATGTGCGTAATGGCCACGAGATGAATGCACGTATATCAGATTTTACAAAATTCGTAGTTTTCGACATTAAAATTATTTTTTGTTGTAAAATCGGGAACCCTCTTTGGTAGGAACCAATTTGTATAGGCCGGAAGTCGCGGGCGCCTATATAATGAGCGAGAGAGTGACATTTTTCATTATTCGCATCAAAATGGAGAATCGAAGACCAGTATGCAAAGTGAAGGATATTATGGGGGTTTGACGGGGCCAGGGTTGAAAAGTCGCGAAGCGGCTTTTCAACCCTGGTTATGGATATTTTTTTAGGAAACTCATCAGAAGCAGGCTAAAACCTCGAAAAGTGTTATATTTCCTTAGTAGCTGGTCTGAAACATCATAATTTATCCGCGAATGAACCTAATTAGAAAAGCTAAGTTTTATAAAAACAAATCTTTAATATCAAAACATTTTAAAGTCCGTCCGCCAAGGGCCCGACCACTGGTTAACAAAGTTTTTTCGGCCCTGCCTTAAAAACGTTTTTTTAAAGGAAACACAAAAAAACACAAAAAATTTTCGAAAAAGAATGTGTGATCTTTTATAAATCTTTATGGCAATATTTCGTTGCCCGCGATTTTAAAAATTCACGTTCTTTATATCATAAATAACCTAATTTGTCGTGTTTGCCGTGTTCTGTGTCCTAACCCATCTTTCAGCAGAAAAACACCAGCCTCGACAACTTCGCGATGCCCTGGGAGGAGGAGAAGAAGAAGCAGGGCGAGAGAGCAGAGACGCAGAGAAGCAGAGATGGGGCAGATCCCGAATTTACATATGCCACCCCGCCCAACTGGGTTTGCACTATACTACGAAAAATTACTAAAAACGTTTGCCGTTAATTTAACCGGTTTACATGGGGGCTAACCAATTACGTGATGTTAATGGTGATTTAACCTAAAATTAAACATGACATTACAAATAACCATTTAATTGTAACAATTCATTAAATAGTGATAATTCCAAATGAAGGACCAAGCACACCGCTAAAAATTATAGGTAGTTGTGCCCCTTTTAGGCACGAAGCACATTTTTTTTTCTTCAGCTTTGCTTTTTTGGGGTAAGGTGTTTCATTTACTTGGGCAATAATAGTTAGCTAACACCTGCGATTCCTTCTCGCTAAAAATCCTAAAATAATCTTTTAAAAACATTGACTTTTGATATATTTATTTATATATGAGAATAAGGCTCCAATATTAAGATTATAGTAACCATAAAACTTATAGTAACCCAGTAGTTATAGTAAAGTTCTTGATGACAATATATTAGCAAGATCTCGTAAGGTTGTAGGATTTTTAATAACGAAAAGTTTCAATATTGTGCCGCCAAACGATATGTAATTTATTCAAACAAAAACAACTAGTTCATTAACTTTCGGCGTAACTTTTTGGAAAATATTTGTTTCAATGAAAAAGTAGTTTTCGGGTAACGAAAATGCGTTGATAGAACCAGTAGTAGCGTTGAAACATCACTTTGCAGGAAACCAAATCTTCGGAAGCCCCGGAAACGACCCGCTCGACGACACCGACCACGACGACCACCACGGAATCAGAGTCGGAATCCGAGGAATCCAACGAATCGACTGAAGCACCCCGAACTGGTTGGTATTATAATTAACCAGCGCCCAAAACCCGCTTCGCGGGCCTTGGGCGCTGGAATGCGGCCTTTGCATAATAAATTTGACTTTCCGATAGCTCGGGTCCTTCGGACCCCCTCCCCCCCGGCCGACCACACGCGCGAGTGCAACTGGCAAGAATGAGGAAAAATTTTCTCGCATTATGCAAATTAGCCCCCCGGGGCCCCCAAAAATGAATAAAACCGGCTTTAACTTTGTAAACTTGTATTTTATCAAAATTCTGAGAACGCCATCGAAAAGAGGAGGGTCGATTCCCCCAAGTGACGGAGAATTAGGGCATTTTGGACACGGCAAGGCCCTCAAATCGGGCTTCGAAACTGACCTCCGCACACACACACAGACAAAGATACGCGACCAAATTATATAAGGTAGGATATTTTTAGCTTAAAAAATTGGCGAAAACTCTTTTAAATATCTCCCACCAAAAGGGGCTTTCTCGTTTATGCTACGACGCTTATTTAAGAAGTAATATAGCGTTTAAAAGGGATATTAAAGGTGCAGACAAGGCATTACTGCATCGTTTTCCCTGCAAAACTATATATTTTCAAATTCAAGGATGAGCACTGATCGATTACGAAATCGGGTCTAGATGTCATTTACCTAAACAAAAAAAACATATTGTTTTTAGCCGATAGCTTGAAGGGTTTCATCAAAACCGCAATTAAATTACGGGAAATATCGTATAAATAATTTGTGTAATGCAGCAGATTTTTCCTAGTAATGCGCAGCTGCTAAAAATACATGTTTCCACTCTGGCTGATGCTGGATTGGTAAAGGATATAGCACTAATTACTTGTGCTCAACCAACTCTCAATTAACAAAACGGAGGTATTACAAAAATTTCGTAAAAATTCAAAAATAAAATCGGCAAAGTCCAAATAAAAATTAAATCGGAAACCACCAAGAAGTGCTGGTTTTTTTATATCTATCCTGATCCCTGTTTCCTATTTTCTACTTCATTTTCCCGGCATCAATCCATAATCTTATTTTTCTGTCATTAATGCGAATCGTCAAAAAGAATGTTTCGTACAAGGGGAAAGTAAAATAGAAAAAGGGATAACAATTGAATTGATCGGTGGGGTGTGATATGACAACCATAACCTTTTATAGAATGCGAGCGTCGTCGCGCCGCTTCTGGAAGTGGAGGTCTTGTCCGCGGTGGCTGGATCCCAGAATGCTCCTCCGAAGATGGATCTTTCGAAAAGATGCAATGCGAACCGAATGGCCACTCGTGCTTTTGTGTCGATCATCGGGTAAGGATGGATGTTTCATGCAACTTTGAAGTTCAGTAACAAAAAGTATTTTCAATTACTCTCGGTAGGTACAAGCAAAATTTTTTCAAACGTGTCCCACAAAAATCTCGCGAAAAATGAATCTTAATAAACCTTGTAAAGCATTGACGTTTATAGGAATAGAAAAACTTTTTATAAACACTTCCTCTTTTTTTTGTTATTAGAAGAATCGGGTCCTATAGGAAAAAGGTTGGTCCAGCCGTTAATGTTTGCTCTTACTTTTCGCATTCAAATCTGTTAATTTTTTCATTATTGAAAGGTAGAACGGCCTCGAATAGGCGGAAAAATCAAGATGAGCAAAAACATGTTGCACAAGATTTATTTCTGCTCATTTATTTCGTCTTTCAAAAATTCGCGAATAAAACTGAACCAAAATTTTGCCAATATTTCTGTTATCTGTTTATCTGAAAATATCAGTAATGCGTGGACCCTAGCTCTCTCATTTTATATAATTTTATTTTGGGCGGACGAGAAAAACTGTTTCAAAAAATTGCCAGCTAAACTGAACGAAAATGCAGACAATTGTTTTGTCGAAGAAATCAAATATCAATCAATCAAAATCAAACAAATCCTGATTTTCTGCTCTCACACTATCTATTGTTTTTTCTACAGGGAATCGAGCTGCCGAACTCGCGGATGCGCAGCGGAAAGCCCGACTGCGAGAGCATCGCCACCGCCGGCGCTCCGCGCACCAATGAATGCCAGGGCGGACCCGTGCCTGGCCCGTGCTCCACCTCACTACAAAGGTATGTCATTTTTTATTCAATTCAGCTGCTCTGTCTGGTAGTGGTTATTAAAGTTCCACTTGTTTTTATTAAACAAGATTCATCGAATCTGTATTAAGATTAGCCTGATTGCTCGATAGACATACTCAGCCGGAACACGTTTTTTGGAAGAAAATCGTGGTTTCAGTTTGCGAACAAGCGCTGATACACAAAGATATCTTAAATTCTTGATCAAAATTAATGTTTGTCAGCAACTACTCAACTTTATTAATACTCTATTTTCATAATCACATCGCCCTATCTTTGCTGGTTCATCAGCTCTGCCTTATCAATTTTGCCAATTTACAGGTGGTACTACGACGAATCGGCGAAGAAGTGCAAGACGTTCCACTACTCGGGATGCGGCGGAAATGGAAATAACTACGCGACGGAACACGCGTGTCACGATCGCTGTGCCCCCGTTGCCCAAGTGGCCCCGAAATGCGAGAGAGTATGTTTCAACCTTAGGCCTAGCCTTGCCCAAGGATATGCATGTAATTCACCCTTATTACCTACCAGAAAAACTAAAAACACAAGTGTTCAGTCCTTAAGATAAAATCGAACTCTAAAAATGGCAGTATTTTTGCAGCAAAATCTGCTAGTATTTCCTTTTTTGTTAAATTTCTAAAGTTTAATTAAATGGTTTAATTTTTGAGCGCGTCTATTATTTTAAAAATCTGCCTTTGCTGAAATATTATTGCCATGAACTTTATTGTTACAAAAAATAGGGAGTTTTTGGCTGTTAAAAAGTACAAAACGAACAATAAATGGCTGAAAGGAGAAAAATTAGATCAATAACGTTTCCAAAGTCTAAAAAGTTAAAAAATTGCAAAAATGATGTTTCAAAATATTTAGTGCTTCCGCAAAAATTTGTAAAACCAATCCACACGTTGTGTTTTTACCTTGTATTTTGGGTTTGAAAAATTACGCCAATCGATCGTTATCATATTGAATAGAGTTTAAATTCTAATCCTTTTTGCAGGGCGAGCCTCTGAAAACCGTGACTGGCGCGCCGATCAACTGCGCAAAGCGCGATTGCCCCTCCGGCTACGAGTGCTCCACCGTACAGGGAAGCGCCGTCTGCTGTCCACAGAACGACAAGAGTGGTGCGGTATTTTACTTTTTTTGTTGATCTGTTTTTCCTTATAAAAATCCTAATTTTAAGTTCTATTTAAGTTAACTAGATCAACGTAAATCAACTCAGGTTTGGGAAAAAATCAGATAAAATGTTTCATTTTTGAGTGGCGGAAAAAATTATTTTAACGGTAATTTTGCCTGCACACCTGCAAAAAAAATTGAAGTTCAATCGAGTTCAAAAAACGTTTGACAATTTTCTTTTTAACTTAAATGATTCTAATAGGTGTGTCGATGTTTTGTTAAAAAATTCGTTGATTTTTCGACGAACTTGGTTTCGTCAAGCGAAAACAGGAATTGGATTCCCAGTGGAAATCTTTAGTTTTAGAAAAAGCTGAAGATAAAATGTTTCAAAAACTGAAGCGTCTAGAAAAATTTCGATACCCAATTTACTCCTCGCTAGCACCTGCAGATTTGCCCTTGAAAATCAGGCAAATTTACGAGAAAATTTATGTCCATGAAAATGTTTCATTGAGAATGATAGCACAAAGCCGTTTCTATAGATAATTATAGTCAAGTGGGACCTGGTAATCTCATTGTGAAATTTTTCAAATTATTTTACAAAGATGTCTTTCAGCAAAAATTGAAACTTTAAAAAATTTTGCAGTGGGAGCCCTGGATTCTGGACGACCGGCCGTTGGCGGTGACGTCTGCCAGATGCCAAAGGAGCGAGGACCCTGCGATCACTACGAGCTACGATTCTACTACAACCCCGACAATAAGGTATCGTTTTTTAATCGTTAATTTGCTTGAGAAAAAGGCATTTTTCCACTAAAAATTGATTACCTCACGAACAAAATCGAGTAATTTTGAAACATATTTTACCCCTAAAACCGACTTTCCCCTACAATTCAAATACACTAGAATTTTGACGCTCGCTGGTCTATTTTTTTCATTAAAAAAATATTTTTAGTTTCTAGTTTTGTTTATTTAGGTTTACGATCGATATTTCGAATTTTTAACGCCTGAAACACTCTTATTTTTCGGCTACATTTTAAATTCACCGCGAATTTTTAATCTTTTTAAAGTTTGGTTTAATTTTTTGAGATTTTGGACAATACCTTCTTTTTTAATTGAATGAATTAACTGTTATTAAATGCCCTGGGCTACGAAGGATTATATTTAATAAATTGGTCTCAGGATCCGTTGACGATAAAACATTTGATTTTAAATAGTTTGTTTCAGGAATTCTAATATTTTTTGTATGCATTTCCAAATTAATGTTCAGAGTAATTTTTGGTCCATGGAAGCAATCATAATTTTCCCGCTAAAATTCTATCGCTCGGTAGTCTATGTTTAATTTTATAGATTTTAGTAGGTAGTGCCCCCTTTTTGATCAATACTCTTTGCTTTTATTAATTTTGAAGCGCGGTCTATGTTCCACTATTAAAGTTAATAAAATAGTCGACGGATCCAATCAAGAT
The DNA here is from genome assembly GCA_958295435.1 of Mesorhabditis spiculigera. Taxonomy (NCBI): domain Eukaryota; kingdom Metazoa; phylum Nematoda; class Chromadorea; order Rhabditida; family Rhabditidae; genus Mesorhabditis; species Mesorhabditis spiculigera. The sequence goes on along the minus strand of CATQJA010002613.1, from coordinate 84,323 downwards.
CAAACATTTTATTTTAACGCATGTTTCAGGAGTGCAAATACTTTTTCTACGGCGGTTGCGAGGGAAATGGCAACAATTTCGAGAAGGTTGAGGACTGCGAGCAGCGATGCAATGTTACACGCGTAAGTTCATGTACCTTAATTTTAGTTGATACTTTAAGCTTCTTTTCTTAAAGATGTTGCAGATATTTTTGGGGTTTTTTAGAGAAAATATTACTTTAATTTGGATTTGATTTTATAGATTTAATTCTAGCGGATTAACGGCTGCTATAAGAATAAATTGAAATGTTTTTCAGGCGCCCCGTTTCGGCCACATCTCGCACCCGCTGAACGCCAACCAGCCTCTGGGTACGGTACCCGGAATCCGTGTCACTACCACTACTGCTACGACTACGCGACGCTCCGCCACTACCACCACCGCCAAGCCCACTACGGCCGCTAGGACGAGGTTAGTAAATCCTTCGATTTCTAGAAAAAGGTGTTTTACTGAAAGTGGAAAACCCAATAATTTCATATTCAGAGCCCATCATTTCCCATTAAAAGGTTTATTTATTTATGAAAATAGAATTAATGAAATTCTCTGGCCACTAGCGGATTTGTCTAGTCCAAAACTTGTACATTTTTTCAATCTTAAATGTTTCACAGTTTTTAGTGTACCGAATGATTTTTTTGGGTATAATGAGCCGAGTGGCTTTTTCTCAAAATGTTAATTTAAATATTGCTAGAAATCAATAATAAATTTTTTCTGTTGCAGTACCCACTCGCCGACGACCACGACGAAGGCGGCGCCCCTTCAGAAGCTGTTCACCCTCAAGCCCGAGATGCCCGACGCCGATTTGGCTCTGCTCGAAGGTACGCTAATTTATGAAGCTGGATTTTAATAGGATTTCGATGGAAGTACTGTAGAAACTAATGAGTATTATAGAGTAGAAATTAATGAGTATAAATTAATGAGTATGCCACAGATATAAGTGAAAAAAAGTAAAATAAAATTTTATAAAATATATTAAATACGATGAGTAAAATTTTCCAAACACCGTAATATGTTTATTTGATCCTTTTAACGCGTAATTTATTACCAGACACGAGCCTTATTCATATATCCTATTCTTGTATTTCATATGACATTTTACTAACGAATTTCATACAAATTTTTGTTGATTTTTATGTAAAACATTTTCCTCTTAAAAAAGGCGATTTTTGACGAATTTAATCGTGATATCTAAAATCGAAAATCGCTTGAATTTTAATGTAGCTAAGGAAGTCTAATCAAAATCCAAGGCGTCCCTCATTGAAGTATTGGGCAAACGGCCGAACGTGCTTATTTTTTGAAACCTTATTTTTTCAAACGTTGCAGGTAGTTTTGAGGCCACGTGGACTCCTCTTAAGATTTATTAACTTTTGTTTTTAACAATTAATTATATCCTACATGGTATTTTTTTGTTTAATGAAAAATCCTTTAAAAACCCCAAAAAATCACTCATTTAGTTGACGATGGTAAGTTGCTGAGAGGGCAAGTTTGGCGTTACTAGTTCGTTGGCCAGGCTCGGTTGTATATTGATTATTGAAATTGCCCCTTTGTTATCGAAAAACATGAAACATTTTTGGCGCATCCAAATTTAATTTTTTTCGAGAAAAATCGAGCCCAGCCGTTTTTCTCCAAAAAGCATGTGTTTCATAGTTACTTATGTTGTTGCATGTAGTGCATGCCCTTCAATGGGTCACCTTTGTTTTGGGAGTTGGAGAGAAACTGATGAAAAATGAAATGCTTTTGTAGCTAAAAAGCTAAAACTTAAAGGTCACATTCAAAAAAATTAGGTCTGGATGGTACCATTTTTCCAACGGTAGAACATTAAAAATTGGATAGTTGCGACTAGAAAAACATTGTTTCAGCAACTCTCAAAATGTCGAAAATTTTATTGTTGTCAATTTCGTTCTGCTATTAGTTTCACAGTTTCTCTTCAATTCCCACCTAAATGCATGTTGTTTTTCTGTTATTTACTTTTATTTTCTGGTTCAATTTTGGCATTTTTAGTGAACCGTTGCAAGCACCCGCGCGACGTCGGAACGTGCCGCGGCCAATTTGTCCGCTGGTTCTTCAACACGGAGAGTCTGGAATGCGAGGTAAGTAGGGTTATATAGCCATATTAAAAATATAATATTAGTTCATCAAGTAACCATGTGAAAAATCAAAATAGGCTTCCTCGTCTCAATAAGCATGCCAAATCATTTTTTCACTCATTTTTTGTCGAAACAGTTTTTTGTATCTGATTAAGGTGTATATAATTGTTAAATCGAGGTTAAACTTGATTTTGCCTTAATGAATGAATGCCTTATAATGCCATAATAAAAGCCTTTGTTCTAGGTATTCACCTACTCTGGATGTGCCGGAAATGGCAACAACTTTGCTACGCGTGAAGAGTGCGCACTGACCTGCTCGCGCCTGGCCCCTACTACCGCCCAGCCGCTGCCTGATACCGGTAAGAGAGCGAGAGAGAGAGAGAGAGAGAGAGATAGGGAGTGAGAGAGAGAGAGTGAGAGAATAAGAGAGACAGAGAGAGAATAAGAGAGACAGAGAGAGAAGAAAAAGGAGAAATCGCCTCCAAAACATCTAGGTTTCATGCTAAAAAGCATATCTAAAAAATTAATATTCACTAAGTACGTGAGACCATTATATAAGGATCAGAAAATGCTCCGGGTTATATAAAGTCTGTACACTTGTTTTCACAGCTCCTAGCCAAGGAAAACGCATGACTTCATATATGCGGAATTTTGCCAAAAACTCTATAATCTAAAAAAATTCTAATCGATAACTAAATTTTTAGCGTCTTGCGATTTTTATCAAAAATGTGTTTCTCACAAATGAGCCATCTAAAAATTAAAGAAATATCTAAAAATTCCAAACAGACCCGTAGGTCAATCCTGGCAACACAAAGTTCGAAAAATGCGCAAACTTTTTCCATTACAGTACCCCCAGAGGTGGCCAACGTGTGTCTGCATGACGTTGATGCCGGAGAGTGCAATGGTGTTTTCAAGGTAAGTATACAAAAATTAATTTAATAGTAGTTTTCTGAATTCATTTTCTGTGAGATAAGCCTGAGAACCGCTTTTTGATTTGGCAAGCGATTACTACGTATTTAGTGACGCCGTTGTTGAAAATTTGTGAAAAATATTTTTTTCCAAACATTGGAAAAATTGGTGACAGGAATAATTCTCTTAGCATTTCCAGAAATCGAGATGGAACTAAAGTTCCTAAAGCAGCTCACTCTTTAAATCTACCTGAAACATGTTTTTTTTCCGAAATTTACAGAATCGTTTTTGCTTTTCCTTAATTTTTAACGATTTTCCTTAATGTTCATCGAACCCTTAGCCTTTGGGCGGGAAAAATTAAACCTGGAAATTTTATGGAAAAATCGTACTTGTATACATTTGCGGTATTTGAAAACATCTAGAAGCCCATTAAAAATCGGTGGTTATCTCGTGATCTAAAAATATTTGAAACATGTCCTTTCATGGATCGTTTCTAGTGTCTCAATATTGTAATCTTTTTGTATCTAGATTTAATGGGACTGAATCATTAAGAATAGGATTCATTATCAGATTTTCCAAATAAAATTTGATAGTATGTGTCAAATTTTTAGCGCTTCGCCTTCGACGGCGAGACCGAAAACTGCCGTCCATTTACCTACGGTGGATGTGGAGGTAAGGAATATTATTTACAGCCTTCGTTGATTCCCGATTCTGAATTGAATTTCGAATCAGGCGTGTCGAATTTAAATTTCGACATTTTTCGACTTTTATTTTCAAATATTATTTGAAAACAAAATCGCACTTTTTAAATATAATTGAAACATACTGATTTCAGGCAACGGTAACAACTTTGCCACCATCGACGAGTGCGAGCAAAAGTGTCATGGCGTTAAGGTAAGCTTTTAAGATGTGCTATTCTATTTTTGGCAGATAAAGCTAATATAGATTTTTAAGATTAAAAACGGACTTTACACGGATTTTTTTGAAATTTCTCAATTTGATGGCTACGATACCAGGCGCACGATACGATAAAATATATTGCGAAAGAAGTTAAATTTGTAGTTTGATACAGTTTTTACAATTGATTTTTAATGCGTTCTCACATACGCTGAATTAATAGCGAAATTTTCCGTTTCGCTAAAAATTTTTTGTGAAACATCTGGTTCGAAAAAAGGTGCAATACTTTGTCCTTTTATCTTTTCGTATGTATGGTCTTTTGCGTTTCTACCTATCTAGAATTGTAATGCAATTTTTAAACTATATTAATTTTATATCATTAATTTCATCAAAATTATAAAGTTTTTATTAATATTTAATTATACACTGTATTAAAATTAAATTATCTATTTTTAGCTGCCAAAGGGTGTCGAGCCCTCAAAGGTGCACACGGGAGTGACGACTGATGCCCCAATTCCGCCTACCATTAATGTGTGCGATCATCCGGTTGATAAGGGACCTTGTGCTGGAACTTTCCAGGTATTTTTCGGATCCGTCCTTTGATTAATTAGCTTAAAAACCAGGGTTGAAGAGCTGCTTCGTGACTTTTCAACCCTGGCCCCGTCTAACCCGAGAATATTCTTCACTCTGCATACGTCTCTCGAATTCCTATGAGAAAAATAAAAAATTCCACGCTCTCGCGTTATATATAGGCTGCCGCCACTTCCGGCAGATGCTAATTTTTTCCTAACAAAGAAGGCTGTCGGATTTTTCAACAAAAACTCAATTTTAATGTCGAAAATAGCGTAAATTGCAAAATCTGATGTGTGTGCAGTCATCTCGGGGCCATTACGCACCTAATGACGTATCATACGTAGCCTAGGATCCTTCGCCTCTTGAGATATCCTCCGGACACGGTGACGGAAGTTGCATGCAAATGCACACACACACACACACACAGAAACTATTTTTTTTATATATACCAGGGTTGAAAAGCCGCTTCGCGACTTTTCAACCCTGGCCCCGTCTGATCCGCTGATATTCTGCACTTTGCATATTTTTCACGAATCACCCATGCCGAAAAATGAAAAACATGCCCTTCTGTCCCTTTATATAGGCTTTCGCCACTTCCGGCGCATGCAAATTGTTTCTAACAAAGAGGGAGACCCGGGTTTTCATAAAAACTTAATTTTAATGTCGAAAACAGCACTTTTTGCAAAATCCGATATGCGTGCAGTCATCTCCTGGACTTTACGCACCTAATGACGTATCATACATACACCTAACTACCCCCCTTCTTGAGATACTGCTGGAACAACCTGACGGAAGTTGCATGCAAAGTGGCACACACTCACACACACACAGACACTATTTTTTTTATATTTTTATATATAGTAGGATTCTTTTTTCATTGACAAAATTGGTTCAAACATTTTTTATGTACAACAAAAAAATATAGAAAATATATGAAACTGAAATATGTTGAAAATATATAAAATAAAATAAAAAGAGTGGTATCATATTTCCACGGAATTATCCATTTTTGATTTTTCGGAAATACAAAAATCTTTGAAACATTTTTCCACACCGCAACTTAATTTTTAAACGATTTTAGGCTGATAGCTTGTATTTAGGATACAGAATTATCTTAAGAACTAGACGGTAAACTTTTTAGTAACACTTAAATAGCAAGAAATTGCAGCGAATAATGCAAATCTGATCTCGTATTCTCACGCACAAAAAAACATGTTTCATCAAAAGTCTTTAGCAAATACGTTCCTTCCGGATTAAAATACGATCCGTAGGAAATTTACCATTCATATTTTTATCATTATTTTTGTTTATTATTATTATTTAGGTTTTGATACCTAGATGTATCATTTTTGTTTCTTCACATGTAATCCTCATTTTCAGCGTTTCGCCTTCGACCAGTTGACCGGTGACTGTCTACAGTTCACGTACGGAGGATGCGGAGGTAAGGAATTATTCATCTGTGTTGGAGGCAGTAATAAACTTCCAAAGAGCCTAAGCTTTGGGTTTACGCGAAACATTTTTTTCGAAATTTTCTGGCTTGAAAATATCAGTTCTGGGAGCGCAATTGTTTACAGGAAAGCTTTTTCGCTGAGGGGCACTTCGTATTGGTTTTTTAAATTCACAATTTTTATGGATTAATGCACTATTTTTTCGCGAGCTTTAAGGGAATTGAATGTTTGCGATGACTTTAACACATCTATCTATCTATATCGACGTGAACTATCTATTTTTAAGACTTACAATTTTTACGGTTTCATGCAACATTTTTTTGCAAAAATTTCTGATTTTTAAACATTTGCCACAACTATTTTACAGTATTTTCTTTCAGGAAACGGCAACAACTTTGCGTCAGCCACCGAGTGCCGCAAGGAATGCCTCGACAGGGAGAAGCCCAGCCAGAAATCCACCACATCGACAGCTGTGGTAATTTTTGCTGGAATTGACAAAATATTTATATTTCACAAAAATGTTGATAACTAGGCGTTGATAATGAGATGTTTGAAAAAAAACTGGCGAAAAATAGCTGGACTTCGAGATAATTCCAAGACGATACCGTCTGCTGACAATCTACGATTACTCCAATATTTCTGTTTTGAATGGCTTAACAAATTCAATAGAAATATTTAGTTACTGTGCAAATGTATTTCTTGACCAATTTAATGAAATAGTAATACGATTCATTAGTGGACCGGGAAGACTCCTCAATTGCGTCCGATTTTTGTCACCTCGCACTGAACTTCAGTGAAACCAACAATTTTTAATGGCCACGTAGTATCGGTCTTTTTGTGGTTAGCGGGCTCATGTGTGGATAAAATAGATAGTCCCTGAAAAGAATTTGACGTATTATTGGCGTGAAAATGTAATTGAATTTAATAACTGCTTTTCAACTCTAATTTCGCCAACGATGCATTTCGAAGTTTTTGCGTCGCAAATGTTTCAGAAAAAACTTGTGGTGTTGCGGTTTTCACGTTGCAATTCGGCAACGCCTATTTGTCATAGAAAATAAAAATAAAGACAATAACGGGTGCATGCTATAAAATTGCCTCTTTTCAGAACGGTTCAGTTTCAAATTTTTTTGAAACAAATTTTTTGCCAGCTTTTTAAAAAAGCAGATTTTGATTGATATTAGCAATTATAGTTTCAATTTGATTATATTACATTAATTTATTAATTATACAAATTTTGCAGGTCCGGTGCCCGCCAGCGCCGCGCTGCGAATCCGGCTGCACGCTGTTGAGGGACACGCACGGATGCTTCACCTGTGATTGCCCCTCCAGGAGTCTCCCACCAGGTCGGAATTTTAACGGATTTTAAAGGGCCAGGCAAAGCAGGATTATGAATTTGACGTCTAGAGATTCATTAGCTATTTTGCGGGTTACTTATAATGCCGGAATTCTAGAAGATTGATATTTTCGATAAACAGATCTCCCAGAAAATCCCCAAGTATTGAAAAAAATCGGCATTTGGAATCGGAATTGGGAAATGTCGACATTATGAAATTTCGACATTATATTGCGTAATCAATTATGACGCTCTAATCGCACCTTACATATGGCGTTGCGGACGATTTGTTTCGATTTCCTGTCCAATGCATAATAATTGATCGGAAAGTTAAAAAATATATAATTTAAGATTAATTTAAATATTTGACACGAAACTGATTTCGGGTTTTTCGAACTTCGAGGACTAACTATTTTTGTAGCCAACAAATTTCGAGATTGTCGGAAATCTTGGTTCGTAATTTCTTGAGAATCGGATATTTAACACCGCGTCACTATCTTTATTCTGGTGTTCTTTCATATTTTCGTATTTAGCGTTTAAAACATCGAAAATTCACCGGCTTGATGGTAGGATTTTTGAAATTATTAGGCGTGCTTGCTCGAAACGCCAGGCTCGAAATGCTTTGAAAAGTCGTCAAATTCAATTGGCCAATAGTGACGATAGTGAGTACACGGTTTCGTTTTTTTTTGAAACACGCTGTCGCTATCTTCGATTTGTAGACAATTTCTGTGGTTTTCTGGTTTTTAATGCTAGAAAGGGCCGGATACGGTTTTGCGCACTTTCTCACCTCAAAATAGAGAGCGAATTGAGTGGAACAGCCTAGCCCATTTTTTATTTGAAGCCGTGAAGCTTATATAAACTTCTGGAAATTAAAAAACCTAAATTTCCAGCCCCAATCCCCCAATCGCGTGCCCAGTGCCCGAAGCTGGATGTTGATGCCTGTGTCGAGCCGTGCATCGTCTTCCAGAATCGCAAGGGATGCCAGGTAAAGAACATGTGTTTCGTCGAAAATTTAGGGCCGACTGATTGAGAGTTTGCTAGTGCAAACTTACGCCTGCTCCTATTAACATTTTTTCCCTCTTTATTTCTCTTGGATGAGCTGGTCAAGAAAAAATGTTTCATGGCAAATTCAAAGTAGCTCGATTTCGCGCTTGCTAATATGAGCTTGTATCTGCCTTATCCTACTTTTTTCTCGTAAAATCGTTTGGGTGGGCTGCCAACGAAAATGTTGGAAAACGCCAAAATATCGACAACAAAATCCCAAAATTAAAGAGCGCGTGCAGAATGTGAATGTTTTTAATGGTATAATGATGTAGAGATTTGGATAGCATTAATTTCGCTTTGACATTCGGCTTTCGCTCAATTTCGCGCATACTATTAGCTTCACTCAGTCAAATTTTTGGTTGTCGGGATTATGGCAGGATTCGGCATTCGGAAATTCCGAAAAATGTTTCAGCAAAAGAAATAAGCAGAACTGGATTCGCGCATTGTTACTTAACCTAGCATTCTCAGCGGCCAAATAACAGAATTTCGTATTCATACTTTTTTCACCCGCATTTTTGGCCACAAATGGGTTCCGAAAAATATAAGAATCGATGGTTTATCAAAAAAAAAACAATTTTGCGGCCAAAAATGGCAATTCGACCAGAAAAGTTTACTTTTGTTGTTTTTCTACGTAGATAGGCAATTACTAACATTATTAAAATTTTTACTACGACCTCGAATAAAATTAAAGAAAAAAGAAAATGAAAAAACTTCGACTCGATGACGGACAGAAAACATGTTTTGGCCAGAATAGAAAATATCAAGATTTTTGGCGGCCTTAGTAGTTCCTTTCAATCCCACATAATTTTGATTTTTACCCATCCAATATTCATTAAAGGGATGCCGACGGCATAGTCAATTGGTTACGCGCTGGAAAGAAAATGTCTCTGCGCCTCTCCCCAGCGCGCGCTCTCTGCCCTGTTGGCTACTTGCCAATTTGTTGATGGGGGGCGGGGAGGGGATCGACACATGCCGTCGGCAGCCCTTTAAATATTTATGATTTTCTATACAGGAATGCGTGTGCCCGCTACCTACCGGCCCTCAACTTCACCGTCTGCCCGAAAATCGTGGGCCTCAGGTTGGTTTCAGTCCGTTTTAAATTTATTGGGAATGGAAAACCGCTGACCGAATTCAAATTAAAAAAAATTGCTCGAATGGGCATTTTAATGAAACATATTTTCAATGCTATGGTAGGTTCAAACCACTGTTCGGTTCATTACACTCCGTTTTACCATTTTCTAAGAAACTAATTTTTGTAAATTTTTTTTGTAGCCGCCAGCTCACCAGGCCGGACCACCCCGGCCTCCATCAGCCCCATCACCGCCCGGCCCTCGCGCCAGCTCTGTCCGCAATTTTGAGGTATTAAAAAGTTAAAAGTATTAAATATAAAAATATTACTAAAATTACTGACCTTGCTCATTCGATTTTGAAAATAACGTTACATTTTTGTGCTTCGTCCACAATTTAGATACTGGTTTTCCTCAATCTCTAAAATTTGTATTATGAATTAAATCTATGATAAAAATAATATTACGTTCGAATTACTAAAAGGATATATGAAATGAGCAAATATCAATTGAAAACCCATTTTTTTTCAGACGTTCGATAAGCGACCCCTCGTCGAGCTCGAACGCCCCACCGTGGCCCCCACGCGTATCCAGGTACGGAGTTTTCGAAACATACAACTTTACATTTTAAAAATAGAAGAAATTTGTCTAAAAAAGCCGATTGTTTTTTCTTTTTATCGCAAAATTCAAAATCTCTTATACCAGATTTGAAGTGTAAGTTAAATTGACATTCTACGATTTTTAGACCCGTGCCCCAGCCACGTTCACGACGACCACCCGCCGAAATGGACCCCAACCGCCACAGGTAAATTTGAAAAAATCAGCTTTCAAAGATATCTGAAACTGGCAATTTTGAGTAGCAATAATTTATTTCCAGTTGCAGGTTTTTTTTGAATCGATATGGACTATGAATCTAAAAACTAAAAAAATTGGTATAGTTGTCACCCTCTTCAAATAATTTCAAAAAAACGTTTCATTCTAGCTGATTAAATCGGTGGTGGTCAATTCACATAATCACCTCTAGGAGCTTCGTTAAAATCAGCTCAAAAATATTTCAAATTAAATTGCTAACCCTTAATTTGCATTAAAATCTAAAATCCAAGTAGGTTGACTGCTCGAAAGAATGAATGTTTTATCGAAGTTACTCATTTATTTGTGAAATACACGCAATAATGGTATCCGCGTTCACAGGCGCTCAATTTTAGATCAGTTTTGGTTTTATAAACGATGAAAGTTAATCAAAATTATGAGTTTCGGAATTTTTATGGGTTGAATCAGTACTTTTCAATACTCAATTTCCAGTCGCCGATGACGATGACGGAGAAATGCCTGCAACCGGTCGACCCGGGACCGTGCAGCCACTTTGTCGATCGGTACTTCTTCGACCCGGCCGACGGACAGTGCCATCCATTTAAGGTATCAATTTAATTCTATCTAAGTTTAATATATACGTTTAATATAATACGTTTAATACTAAAAGAAAATCTTTTTATAATTGAATGGTTTCCCAAATAAAATAACAAGAATCGAACTTAAAAATAAACTGATTTACAGTACGGAGGCTGCGCCGGCAACCGTAACCACTTCTTCACGCTCCGCGAATGCGAGATCCACTGCGCCCGGTTTAGTCGTGAGTATTTAAAAACTTCTTGATACTTTTTCTAAATTATTTTGGTTCTCTGATTTTTGAATGTTTCACGAAAAGCACCACAGCAAGCTTGACGTGTCGACGCACTTTTTGGACGACCGGGGGACATTTACTATCAGTTTCAAATAGTTTTCGGTAACTTCGAAAAATAGTTTTGATGGCAATTTCGTGAATTTGGTTTGCACAACTATTAACATTAAATAACATGTAAATTACTTGTTTTCCTACTAAAAATTAAGCAAATCCCGGAGCTGCTTGGAGCCTGAATTTTGCGATCGAAAAAGCAAAAAAGTTATTACCCATTTCACGAATCCCGCAGGCAAGAATTTACATAAAAATCGTTTTTTAATGAAACTGACTTAAATTGAATTCGTAGGCGCAGAAATATACATGTAGAAAATTTACTTGGACACAATCCTACTATATATAAAAAAATAGTGTTTGTGTGTTTGTGTGTGTGTGTGTGTGCCACTTTGCATCCACTTCCGTCTGTCTGTCCGGAGGATATCTCAAGAAGGGGCGGGTATTAGGCTACGTATGATACGTCATTAGGTGCGTAATGGTCTAGGGATGACTGCACACATACCAGATTTTTAAAAATGAGCCATTTTCGCTATTAAAGTTAGGTTTTTGTAAAAACTTCTTTGTTAGGAATAATTAGCATAGACCGGAAGTGGGCCGTCGCCTATATAAAGAGGCAGAAAGGGTTGTTTTTCATTTTTTTTGTTTTCTGAATGGAGGACAATTATGCAAAGGGAAAAATAGCATGCGGTCGGAGACGGGGCCAGGGTTGAAAAGTCGCGAAGCGGCTTTTCAACCCTGGTAATTAATTAATTTTTGCATTCAGTTTGTGGTAAAAACCGAAATTCATTGATCAATTCCTAACCGCCGAAAGCACTCATCCCATAATTTTTGTGAAATATATCTTTGTACCCACCCATTTCAAAAACCCTTTTCTATGTTTAGTGATTGGAACAAATCAGCGTAAAATATATAATTACTAACCTCATAACTGCACTAGTTTTTCATTTTTATAGAAACAATTTTTGACACCGACATATTTCAAAATTATTTTCAGCTTTAAAATATTCGAAAACACCAGGATGGAGTGCCAAATTAGCGAATGCCCCATTCGCGCATCTTTCAATTTCTATAAAACATACCTTTTGTCGTATCTACTCGTTTAAAAAATTAATTTTAGTTTGGCGTATTAAAAAATCGGTAAAGAAATATTGATGATTGCTAACTGCTTAAATAATTAACCCTTACCTTTTTTCTATATAACACGCTTTTTCAAACACCCTCGTTTGCAAAATTTAGCATTTAACTTTGATTGCTTAACTACCCAGAATAAATTACCAAACCCTCAAATCACTAATCCCGTAATTTTTCTAAAACACACTTTTTTCGCACCCAGCCACTTTTTTAGCACACCCATCACCCGACGCACCGCAGTGGCCTATGCGCGAGCATTTTGCCGCTTTTATCGACACCGGCTATATCCCGCAAATCAACACCCAGTTCAACGACAAAATCGAAAACCCCGACACGCCACAACTGGCCGAGATCCCTGAGCAGCACTCGCCCTCATCCAAAAACACCTGCAAAAATTGGGCCACCCCGAAAATGGGACCCAATTTATCGCCATTCAAATTGAGGACAACCCGAATCCGGGAGAGAGCTTGAAGATTAAAAAAATTGAGCACCAACTGGTGACCTCGGAAAATCTCAATAATTTGCTTGAAAATACGCGCAAAATGCCCGCAGAAGATGCGGCTATTTTAAAAGGAAAATTCAATGAGGGAACGAATGAGAATCAACAAATTGTTAACGGAGGTGTCAACATACCATTATTAACGAGGCCAAGCCTGGATCTAGGCAATTTTATGAAACATGAAAAAATTGAAGACCCGGCCGCCCATCAATCTAAACCCGACCAAAATGTCTCTAATTTGAATGGCAATATCGGCGAAATTAATATGATCGAAGATGGAAATATCTCGCAAAGAAGATCGAGCCCGACTAGCCAAGAGCTATTACAAAAGAAACGGGAAGTTGGTGCTCTATTTTCTGAGAAACATTTCATTTTTAGGAATTTGCAACATTCGGAAAATCCCCCCAACTTGCATCCAATTTTGAAAAATTTAGAACAACCATTTCGTCGCCAACCGGCCAAACCGCGCCTCGTTTTTGCCCCCAACCCTGTGAAACCTCAAAACTTTCCCGGAGCTGAAGAATCAGCGTTGCAAAATCCGGGCGTACGAGATTGCATTAAATCCGATCACAAAACCCAAACTAATATAAGTTTTTCGAAACATCAACTTTCATCGGATCGACATCCAACTACCCAGATCCCAATTACAACTACCGTACTCGGGCGCCATCTTCAAATTCTTTCCAACGACCCCGATACCGTACCCCAGGCCCGGCCTCACGCTGGCGCCGTGCCAATTTACGCCCCACCAGTAGAAATCTCCCCAAAAATGGTCCCAGAATATTATGGTAAATCTAGCTACCGTAGTCATGATACGGTAGTTGGGTTACGGAGGCAAATTCGCGAAGAAACGGAAGGGACTACGGTGAATCCGATATTATTGGATTTTTCGAAAAATACCGAAAGTGTGATACAGGCCCAAACGACTAGCGGACCAATTTCACACAAAACAAGTTTTCAAAATCGGCATCACCGTGTCGAAACCCTCAAAAAATCAAAAACGACAAGTTTGACAAGTTCAACAGAATTCCTTGAAAATGCCATGGAAGATATGGCATTTCCAAAGCCCCCAGTTACGGTAGAAGGACCAAACTTTAGAACTGAAAAATTCTTAGAATCCACTACCGTACCCCCAACTACCGTAGACCCAATCCTACGACTTAAAGAATTATACCTGGCTAGTGTTCACGAACGTAGCGTCCCGGAATTCGAGGACAATTCCGGGCATCTGGACAATTCCGCCCCGAAACAATTTGTAGTCAAGAGTATCGAAACGGAATGGCGTACCCTGGCGGAAAACCCGGAATTTAAGGAATTCACAATCACCTCAAATTTACATGAAAACTACCACCCACTGCGACTAACCAACATCGCACGCGCACCCGCCAAATTCACGAAAAGTAGGTGTGTCTCCAATCGGGGAACATGTTTTGTTAATGTTTTTTAAAAATGTTTCAAAATAAATTAAAAATCGGTTAGTGAATTATACGGTTTCTCTGTCGTAAAGCAACATGTTCGAGTCCTGTACTTTTAAAATATTTTTAAACCAAAAAAAATTGAATAAGAAGTTTAGGGCATTTATCAAACGCCTGAAAAATATTTTACAAAAATAAGAAACGATGGGATTGAGCAAAACCTACTTCTTTGATAGTTTTACAAAATTAAAACACACTTTCCTAGCGAACCGCTTGTCCTAATCCAGCCTAAAATTATCGAAATTATGTTTCGCCAAATAGCCTGAACCTGTAGAAATCTCATTAGGTAATTCATTGGTATCAAAAGTCATTCGAAACAGATTATATTAACAATGAGTCGAGCATAAGTAATTTTCTGCCTGTTTTCAGTTAGTAAAACCATCCTCCAGTTTTTCAAAAAGGCCATTGTAAAAACTTTTGAACCTAAATGCAATGACGAAATTTCAGTCTTGCAAAAAGGTGTTTCGTGAAAATGCCTACAACATTCGGAACTTTATTAGGTTCCCTGTCATTCTTTCCATTATACAAAATAGAATCTTCGTCATTTTATAAATTAAAAAAATTCAATGTTGACAAAGGAGTCTCGGGCCTTTTAATAAATGTTTCCGAAACACTGCCCGATTAATAAAAACTTGCAACATGTTTGACGAAACATTAGGATCAAAAAATCGTGATTGTGAAAATTCTAAATGATTTTCATAATTTGGAAATTTTAATGCGTATAATTTGAATGTGTTTTAGAAAACGTGTTTCATTTACGTGGATAATTTAGGAATTTTTTATGATAATGCATAGTAAAGCATTTTTTATAAAAATATGTTTCAGAGAACCAACTTATTGTGCGAAATTTTTAAAGATTAATTACAACAAATCCAAATATTAATAAAATGCATGAAAATAATAATATTAAATTATTAAATTTTAGGAGAGGCAAATTTTAGGCACGGTTGCGTTTCCGGCACCCCTATCCTCATTTCATTGCAGGTTTTGTTGCACCCACCTCTGTCGAGCAGCCAGCCGCATCCACTCCACTCGGCACCAAAATACGCCTCGGACGTGTCTTTTCCGAAGAAGAAGACGATGACGAAGATGAACAAGAAGAGGAAGTCGTTGATGAACCTCTCCAGACCGCTGATCGACGCCCGGTTGCACCCCCTGGCACGCAATTCGGTTCTCGCATCTCGATTAGCACCACAAAGGGCACCACCAAACGCGTTAGCACGACCACGACTCGAAGGAGTACGACTACAACTACCACGACGTCTTCGACAAGTACAGAGGAAGAGGAGGAGGAATCTGAAGAAGTTCAGGCTCCTAGGGCCTCGAGGCCGAGTCTGGCTACTGCTGCTCCGAAGGTGAGCACGACCGGAGCGGCGATCAAGTCCGAGGAGTTGGAGACGGTCGAGGACTCGGAGGAGGTCGAGGACGAGCCGAAGATCGAGCTCAAGCAGTCTCTAGAGAAATCGGAAGACAAGAATTTTGCAGAGCTTCCAAAATCGGTGACGAGCATCAAGTCGGAGGAGGTTGAGGAGTCTGTAGATGAGCCGGAGGATGAGAAGAAGAGGGTTTTGAAGGAGGACAAGGTTCCGGAGCATGCAAAGAGTGTTTTAAAGGCGTCTGATGCTGAAAAACCAGTTCAAAAAGTTCAGGAATTTCCCGAAAAAGTTTTAAAGGCGCTCGAGACCCTTAAAAAATCCACAGAAACCCTTGAGGAATCTGAGGAATCGGGTATGGAACCTGCCGAAGTCCTCGAAACTGACCCGATGACTATCGAAGAGTTGGCCGAAGCCAGCCATAAAGAGAGCACCACCCCAGTGAGCACGAGCACCACCCCCGTTATTCTAGTCCCGAGCACCACACCTGCAGCTGTACGCAACGCTACCCTGCACGCGGTGCGTATCCTCCCCAAAAAACCCACCACCACCGCACCGCTCTTTATCGAGCAGGGCGAGAGAGAGCACGAGAAGGAGAAGGAGCAAGAGAAAAAGAGCAGCAAGGAGCAAAGGATGCCTTCAGAAACAGTAGATGTCGACCCCGAACAGCTGAAGATGGATGAGGAGGATGGAGATATGGATGAGATCAAGGTAAGCTTATTACGTATTTATTATTTTTTTTAATCTTGGAATTTTCGAAAAATCATCAAACATACTTGGGATGATCGTGAAATTATCAGGTTTTCAAAATTTTTAGTTTTATTAAGTTTTGAAACATCAATTTGTGTCGGTTTTTTTTGCAGGATTCACCGAAATTTGATTTCAAAAAGAATTGAAATGAACATAAATATAACTTATTTATTCAATTAAATCTTCAAATAGAATATTTTTACAAGAAGAGTTCTTTTTGCTTTCAGCGGAGTTTTAATTTTGATTTTAAGCTGAGAAATAAATGGGATAATTTAACTCAGATAACATGTTTCCTAAGACCCTTAAAACTAAAAAAATGTAAAATTACGAATGTTTCTGCTATGCATTTTTCGCGAAATGATCCAAATTATGGCCAATTCTACTAAGAATCTACTCTACTAAGAATACAATTCTACTAAGATCGCTAAACATTTTTTTCTCGTTTCCGCTGATTTTCAAAAGCATATTTGTACAAATACTTTCATTTTTCCAAAGGAAATTTAGCAAGTTGTATGAATTTTACCGCATTAATCGAGACGATAAATTGCAAGAACTATTGGGCCAAATCGGAATGTAGGAATTGTCCGTGACGAAACTTACATTTTCAGCCCACGACCAGTTCCTCGCCGACGACCACCACGACTACCACTTCTCCTACCACTACTACAACCACCACCACCCCGAGGTAAGCTGGCACCGATAATTTATATTGTAATTAAAACTATTGCATTTTATCAATAATATATTATTTAATTTAATATCAATTGTTAAATTCACGCCAAAATCGCTGGCTATCGTTTTGGGTGGACCAGGAAATGCGGTATTATTAAAAGCATTCACGCCCCCAGCCACAAAAGATCTTGAAACACAAAAAATTCTAGCGCAAAAAGTAGTAAAAGCTGCCTGGTACTGCTTTAATTTGAATGAACCCCTCTTTAATTTTTTAACGCTTGAGGAGCTATATGTTTGCGTTTCAAAAAATCCCCATTGCTGTTTTTATTTACTTTGAAATAGCCGAACGAACAGAAAAAAAGAAGAAAAAAACGAATTAATAAAAATTAAACATTAAAATTTCATTGAAACACCTGAATTTAAAAATGGCAAAAAATTGCAAAAAATCTCCGTAATGTAATTGCAACGAGTTAGAGTGGATAAACCGTGATAAAGTCTATCAATAATTATAACAAAAATTTCAGGCCCGTCCCAGTGCATCCAGAAGCCGCAGGCCGCGAGCCCGTCCCCCTTGCCCCGGTTGGCATTGGCCGATCGATGGAGAGCTTGGATCTGGATAGAATTGGTATCCAGATTATTTAATTAAAAAAATTATTTATGACCAGTATAGCGATGGCGATATTAAATCAAGATAATTCAAGGTTTCGACAGAACTTTCAACTTTCCGCAGGCAAAAGGTTTTAGTAAAAAATGTTTCGAAAAAAATGCTAGCGTGATTGATTGTGTTGTTTTTAATCGGTCGTATGCAATAACCCCCCAATAGGAATATTGCTAAAACCTCGAAAGAACAAAAAACCCAGGTTTTTCGTACTAAAGAAACCACGCTCAATCCGACAAAGAACCTATTTAGCTGAGCCTACCGTATCCACCACCCAGCAGCCACCCCGCCCCGTCCCTGCCGCCAAGCCCGTTCAACAGGTTTGACAAACCAAATTTTTGAATTTTGTAAAATTCAATGTTTGATGACTGATTAGACCAAAAATTATGTCTGTTTCGTATTCGATAAAAGGTACTTTGGCTAATTTCATTAGTTAAACCACAAGAAATTTGTTCCGATGGTGATTGTGAAGGAATTTAAATGAACTAAAACAAAATTATTGATTTTTCGACCACATATAGTCGCCTTTCGATAAAAAAATTTCAATTTTTTTAGTTGCAAAGTAGTTTTTGCACTTGAAATATATCGCCCTTTTACTAAAAACACTAATCAATTCTTCTTATTTTTAACAGGCGTTTTTCGATTCATGAAAAATGGGTTCTCCCCGATAATGCCAAAGCGTCTGATTTTAAATCGCACGGGACACCGAAGCTTAGAAAGTTGCGGTAAAAACAGATCGCGAGGCTAAATATTAGGAAACTACGCTTTTGGTTGTTAAATTGATCCGAAACATCTATTTTTTTGCAGCCACTCGTCAACCCGGTGATCGTGTGCGCCCTCCCCCCGGATGCTGGCCACTGCAAAGACTACGTCCCGAGATGGTAATTTGATATAATTTTTTGTAAAATTTTAAAATATTAGAACAAATTTCACTTTTACATCATTATTTTTTATTCTAAGTAAAGATTAATTAATTGTTTTGAATCGTTTTAAATTAGCTGAACGGCATCAAATTTAATTTCAAAAATGGTAGATCAATCAAAAAATTTTAAAAAAAAAAAAAAAACCCCCCCTTTATTTTTAAAATTTTATATTTAATTTTTTTAAAAAAATACCCCCCTTTTTTTTTTTAAATTTTTTTTTTTTATTTTTTTTAAAAATTTTATTAAAATAAAACAAATTAGAAGGCTAGAATAATTAGAAATTAGAAGTTTGACAAAAAAGAAGTAGAAACCTGAAGGTCAAAACGATAGTCAGCGATTTTTCAAAAATGTTTCAAAAATCTAGCCCAATGCGGCTTTTCTGGTTGTAATGATCCGCTCCAACCAAGCCATGCAAAGTAATTTTTTTTCTGTTACCGTGTAGAAAAACAGTAAAGTTCGCGAGAATATCAAGGTTTAAATATTATTAGTATTAAAAATATTTCAAGGTTCTTTAACGCGGAATCCGGGCAGTGCGAGCAGTTCTCGTACGGATCGTGCGGCGGCAATGCCAACAATTTCTTCGATCGGTGGGTTGCAAGGACTACAGGGAATAATACAAATCAAAAAAAAGCTGTTTTTATGGATTCTCCTAAAACATATTTTCGGAAAAAAATGAAAAGTCCGCATCGAAGGCTTTTGATTTTTTGTAGCTGTTTTTATTTTGGTAGGGAATGGAAGAGGGAATCTTTATCGCCATAAAAAATTAGCAAGGAGTAATAAAATTCACTGAAACATATTCTTTCAAAGATAAATTTTCAAAATGTGGCTAACCTAATTCCCGGGTTGGTAAACTGGTTTAATTTTCGCATACTACTTCCCATCGGAGCTAGAATTACGGCCTATGCGACATCGGGAATTACGAGAAATTGATGAAACATTTGTTTTTAAAAATATGGCATCGCCGGGGGCCAGTGTTCTACAAGGCTCTATTAAATATTGGATTTTCCGCCACGCGACACACAACGCCGCCTCCAAAAAAACTTTCCATTGCGTAATTGAATCCGTTCCTCTTCAAGCAGCCAAACACCGCGTACGCGTCGCGTGTTGCGTGCGGCCAAAAAACGCTAAGAAAATTTATAGCTAGAAAAATCCACAATCCATTTTAAACTCGAAAGGCCGCGTAATTTATTATTTTTTCATGATTACATTCGTTATCGAAGAACTATGGTTAGTAAGGAGGCCTAAAATCCAAGGTTTCTATGGAATTAGCTGAAACACTTTCTTTGAATTCCGTATGGAAAATTTTCGAAAATTATACGTTTTTCAGCGCGACCTGCGAGGTGGGCTGTATCGCGATGCATCGGCCGATGGGTGTTCTGAACAGGGTACGGTAGTCGGGTCCTTTTTAGACCTTGCTTTTAGATCCCAGAACGGTGCGCCCACGAGAAGGAGCCCGGCTTCGGCGGTGGCTACAATGTGTTGTGGTCAGTTTTTATGCCACATTTTTTTTATTTCAATCGGCTAGCTTTTGTAGATTTGTATAAATATAAATTCAATGAAATTAAAAATTAGTTTTAAAATGTTTCACGGATTCTTTGTAACGAATGTATACATTAACAATCAATTGTAGACCCAATTATGCAAAAAGTTTGGAGAGGACAAAATTGCAAAAAAAAACGTTTCAAATTTTATTGCTATTTTTAATTTAGTTAATTTAGTGTAGTTAACTTAGTTTTAATTTAATTTAAATAAATTGTAAAGTAAAAATTCCGGACGTTTGGGCCAATTGCCTAGTTTTACGGCTTAGTACTTGCGCAGAAAAGTACTTTTTGAGCCCAGAAAAATTTTTCCAGTAAGTTGCGACTGATGAAATAAATTTATTGGAATATTGCTATTTAATTATCGTTTTTTTATCTTTCTCATCTCGTAAAATTAGGAGTTTTTGGATCAAAACCTCACCTAGGCGAAACCGCTGAAAAAAACTTTTCGAAAAACAAGTTTCAAATATTTGCCTAACTTGCGGTGCTTGTAACGGGCCGATTAGTTTACACCTTTATACGTCCACTAATGTTAGCGGACAAGTATTACTTTTCACTAGCTTGGTTCTTTCGCATTATCGGGGGGACCAGCTTTTTTTAAGGATCGAATGTTCTATAATATAAACAACGGAACCATTTTTAGACTTTTGATTATTCCTAAACGCCGAAACTTTATAAATTTTGATCAAAACATACAAAATTAATATAGATTTTTCGACAAAAAATGGCTGATTTTCGACCAGCATTTCAAATAAAAATTTATTAAGCGTTTTTTGTAATTAAAACTTTATTAAAACGCGGCAGAATTCAAGCCCAATTATTTGATTATCAACAGCTTCAAATCCCCCTCCAAACCGAAACATTGAATTTATCGCATTTTTCTAGGTACTTCAACACGAAGAACCTGCGGTGCGAGCAGTTCATCTACCAGGGATCCGGCGGAAACCCCAATCGATTCGTCAGCATTACCGCCTGCCAGCATCAGTGCAGCTGTAAGTATTTTTTAACTTTTATTATTTATTTTTAATCACACCATTTTTAAAGAATTTAATTCCGAAAAAATCAGATCATTTTTATTTGCGCGGAAAGCCAAAAGTTACGAAAACTCATTTTGTTTTTAGCCGAAGGACCCTTCGCCCAAACGCAGCCGCCCACCACACAATCCACGCAAAGGTAAGTGCTTCATAAATTTAATTAGGTTTAAGAATGACTAAGGTATCAATTAAATTGCATGCTTAATGCCGATTAATTTTAATTGTAATGAACAATGATAACCATTGGTCCTAAAGAGAGTTCTTTTTCAAGTGTAATGGTTGAAACATGCTTATTTATTTCTCGAAAAAACAATGTTTTACGCTCGTTATCGCATGAAATCGAAATGTTTTATGTAATACACCTCCTGAAACGCGGTGATCTTTCGTTTCCGTAAAATCTATAGCAAAAATTCTGCGGATAATTTTTTGTTTCTTTGAAAACGAAAGAATACGATTTTATGGTGCTTTGGCATTATCTGGGGGTGGGGGTATCATTCGAATCCAATTTTCTAAAAATAGATAACTTTCTTTAAAGTTTCTAAATTGTTTTTACTATTCCTGTACACAAAAAAATCATAAGCTTGTATAAAAAATACAAAAATATCAATTTTTCGGCCAGGTGACCAATTTTCGGCATTTTTTACTTCAATTATCGTTCTGTGAAGAAAACGATTAAAACATTGACTATTACACTACTAGGGCCACCTGGAGTTATAGGAAAAAGCCACCCTCGAGATTTCCGTGTTTCACACATATGCAAAGTTCTAGAAAATTTGCTTAATTTAGCAGCTCGCAATACGGCCATCAGATATTCCTGCACCCATTAATAATTTTGTCATGACCTAAAAAAAACTGCGCAAATCCTCAGTGGTTATTAAAGCTTTTTCCTAGAAACATTAATTTTTTCCAGGCCCACCACCCAAAATCCATTGGATTCGACGGATGCCGTCACCGTACCATTCGTCGCCACGCAGCCACCACAGCCCGTGCCCCAGGTACCGTATTTTAAAGATTGATGGTATTGTGAGTACCTTAAATGAGGTTTCAATGACATTTATTTGTTTAATTCATGGCAAAACTGTTGGTCTACGAAGATTACTAAGGAACTTCAGGCGTGCGATACTCTAAACTAAACCCTAACATCTTTTTTGAAAAATCGAATTCTAATTTCCGGTTATTTACACTTGACGTATATGCGTAAAATCGTGAAATATAATGGTTTTAATTAATATAAAATGTGGGAAATTGGCTTAATATTATGATTTTGCAAAAATTTTCCAGCCTACTTGTATTTGTATGTTAGTGGATTCGATTCAAAATCCGGAACTTCCACTATTACATTTTGGGAACATATTTTTTCAAATCTTTACCTTTTAAATTTGATTTAGAATTTTTCAGTATATTTACGAAGATGCGTAAACAGGGTACTGTAGCTCGGCACGTCAAATTTTCATACCCGATTACCAGATTTTCATAGCTATACCATAATGCCATTACCCCCACTAAAACTCGCCCGCAGCCTATGGTTTTGAGAAACATATTTTCAAAAAAATCTGATTTATTGTGTTACGCAATAACACTAGTTTTAAATGGCCAAAGCATGGCTTTAAAAATGCCTTCATAAACTATTATTCTATTTTATTTTTTCGCGACGAATTTGTTAAAAAAATCTACTTCACAAAAACACCCGGCTGTCAATATCTCAATTAGTATTTTCAAATTATATCTTCCCTTTGATCATCAATTAATGTATTTCATGGTTTAAAGGCTGATCACAAATTAATTTTCAGACAAATATTTTAAAGCAATTACAATAGACACTTCTAACCTGGTGGAATGATTATAGCAAACCACAATTTTTTTTTCTTTATAATTTACCGCGAAACACTCAAATTTCAGCCACCGAAAATGTCGAAAGAGGACATGGAGAAATTCGACAAGGAGTACAGTCACGAGGAGATGGAGAAGGAGGATGAGGATGAGGACGAGGAGGAGGCCGACGTTTCTGCTGACCATCGAGCCCTTCTCGAACCAATCCCCGATCATGTCAAATCCTTCGAAAAGGTATGTTTCTATAGTCAGCCTTGGGACTCAACCTTGTCACTGGGATTCATCGGGATCAAAATCACTGGTTCGGAAGAAAACTAAACATATTTTTAAAATGTTCCAGTTTTACCATTTATGAAAAATGCTATTAGAACCCGTTTTCAAAACGTAATGCACCATTTTGCATTGGCTATTCATCCATGTTTTCAGGGCAGAATCCAAAGCCAACTGTCGTCATTTAAACCACTAAAATGGTACAATTAAATAGAACATACTTTTCTAATAGCATTTTTGTATGATTTTCAAGAAATTTTCCTCAACCTCACTAGATATTTTTAAAGCCCAACTATGTAGGAAAAACAAAAATTGAGGCGCTTCTTGCGTGCCGTTTGTTATACTGTTTTTCATAAAGCCACGCCGAGTCCCTATTTTTAGCGAGAATTTGAAGTTTAAAAGCTGTTTAAAGTTTAAACGGAATAATGGCCTAAGTATCCAAGACAACTGTTTGCGGGAGTTAGTTTTTTATGAAACATCGTGTTTCAGTTTTATGTAAAGGAATTTTTTTTATGAAGTTATTTTTAGATCGAAGACGTCGATCTGGTGCCCCCACCATCATCCCCAATCGTTGGAGGCCTTCAGCACGAGACCCCCGGTGAAGTTGCCCATCCTCCAGCTGTCCGTGGTGACAAGACCCTCATCGCCCTCCAGCCCAACCAAATGTATGTTTCGGCACCCTGCACAAATCGAAAGCTTTTTGGGCCAGTAGTGAGCGACGACTGTCGAGTTTATAAATTTACGAAACAACATCTAAAAATAAAAACAAAAATATTAATTTTTGGGAATCTAATTAGACGATTTTTTTGTGCTCTATAAATCAAACTAAAAAAAGCGAATGCAACTTCCATTTAATGGTTTCGAGCATAAAAGTTTGAAATAAAAATTTACTAATAAAAATATCGTATTTTCCGTCGTAGTTTTCCTTTGATTTTTCCTTGCGCTCCGATTCGATTATGAACCAATATAGACTTAAGAATTTGAGATCTTTTTCAGTTACCTTAAAACATTTTTTCACAAAACCTGACAAGTGAATTCTCAAAATTTTATGTTTCTGAAAAACAAGGTCGAACCCATAAGTTAATAGACACTATTGCAAGGTTCAGTCAATTCGAAACACTGAGCAGCTACTATAAAAATTATATAATTTTTGATTTCTTGCTTTTTTCAGCCCGGACAACTCGAACCCGCAGTACAAGGTCGAGCCTCTGCCAGTGGAAGGAACACCATTGGTGAGTTTTTAGGGGTATCTATGTCTCTCTCGCTCTCTCTCTCTCAGGCTCTCTCCCCCCCTCTCTCTCACTCTCTCGCGCGCTTTCTATCTCTCTCTCTTCTCTCGCTCTCGCTCTCTCTCTCTCTCTCTCTCTCTCTCTATCTCTCCGTACGAAATTTCTCTTTTTTAGGGCCCGAACGCCAACCAGCCAATCGTTGGCCCCAGCCCGCCCGAGTCGGTCAACTACCAAACCGGAGCCAAGGTTTGCCAGGATTTTTATTCTTATTTTTATTTTAAAACGTATTCAATTTTATCAAAGGATTCTCTGGTTTTTTGCATAATTTCCGAATATTCAATGCGTTTACAGAGGCTTCGCAGAATTATCTGTGAAACGCTGCACGCGTTCCGGGAAAATCCGCAACATTTTCTTTTAAAATTTGAGGAAATTGGGAATTAGGAATATTACATTATTCAAGCCGAGGTAATACCGCGCCTAGCTCTACCTACTAACGCTAAAAGTTCTGGAACATTTCTTTGTAAAAACCATGTTTCCTGAAACCAAAAATACCAATTTATTTACAAGTTCTAGAAATTTCGAAGCTTGGCGACTTTTCACTTCGCCCATATTCCGTGATTAAACCAGTTTTCTTGATAAAACTTCTAAGCCTTGAAAAATTATGTTCGTCGGAAACATGGGGCTAGTGCGAAAGTAAAACCCAGAATCATGCGTGGTATCCGCACATAATTTCCGACCAAAATCGACCACATTCAGTCAAAAATATCTTAAAAATTCAAAACCGAGAAAAAGCTGCCTTCGTATCTATCACCTACTGGATGATCTATAGGGTACATCAATAAATATTTATAGGCTTCCAAAAAGCGATGAAAATTTTTTTAAAAACCTATGTATCTCGGAAAAACAGGGCAACTTTGAGAGTAAACTAGGTAATCACTGGACTATGAAAGGAATCGTATTATGAGGTACGAAATTCAAGCTCACTTTTTGGCCAAAATACCACAGCAGATTTTTATAGCACCCAAATTTTTGTTAATTCAAACTGCGCAAATGCTTTTTCTTAGAATTCCTCCGGACATTTGAGTAAGCCGATTGTCAAATCGAGATTTTTAAAATACCCTGAAACATCCTTTTGACGGAATTTATATTGCGTGGAAAATTTGGCTCCAGATCAAAATCGCGATTCGCATCAACCGCTTTTTTTGAATCCGCGTGAAACATTTTTGAAAACAATGTTTCCCGGAACAACGGGATCACTCAAAAAAATTTCTCAGGAATTCGCCTTAACCCTATCCGCGACCTAAATTTTGAAATTTTTCATAATTTGTAACATAATTTTTTTTGGTTTTTCAGAACACAACAAAAATAATCGAAACCCTATACATTCTTAACCGCAAAAGGGAAACATTAAAAATATCCCCCACTGCAAAACCTGTAAAACCCATTTTAAAAATTGAAAAATTTATGTTTCACGAAAAAAATGAAGTAACTTGAAGTGTGCACGTCGGAATTTGTATGCTCTTTTGACCGGTCTAATTCACCCACGTTTTTTAGCCGAAAGCCCACGGGATCAACAGCTTCTCCGAGCTGAACGCCATCGACATCGACAAGTTCGACGTGCCGGAGGGGGCTGAAGGATCGGATGATACGGTAGATGGAGGACAACTCGTACCCGCTTGCCCCAACGGGCTACAGGCACATCGGTAAGCAAGTAGCATATCTCGAAGATTTTACACGTAACGGTCTAAACCTTATTAAAGTTACTTACTAGTTAATTTCCATTAGGAGCTTAAGTAAATTGGCGCAATAGCGCGATTAAAATTTATGTATTGTCAAATTCATGTAAAAAAAGTGATTCCAGCAAACTGTTATTTAACTGGCTGGGCTTGGTTTTTTTTGAGGAACTGAGGTGTTTCATAAAATTAAGGACTTCAATGGCTAATGAAGAATTTAATGCGCACATAGTTCCTAAACATCGCAACTTTGCGAGAAATATTGCAATAACAAATTTCGGTTCTTTAGGATTTCCCGGGGAATTTCCGGGAGGGGAAACCAAATTTTTTCCTGGTTTTCTTTTCCCGGCTGACCTAGTAATCAGATATAAAGTGTTTTCACATTGTTTTTAGTGATTTTTAACTATATTTAAAGTTGAAAAACCTTACAAAAGAGTTAGAAAAATGTTTGAAAAAGTCGAACATTTAGTCTTTTGGGTCTTCCCCCCCCCCCTGGCTAATCCTAAAGGTTCTATAGGATTTTTGGACCTAAAATTAATTTTTTTAATTAAAATGTGGGTAGTTTTTATGCTCAGGAACAGTTAAAAACCATTTAGAAACGCATGCGCTCTTTAGAAAAAAATTTAGGCTTGGGCCGAAAAAATTTGGTCCCCGGAAATAATAAAGAACCCAAATTTCTAAGTTTTAATCATTAATTAAAAATTCGAATCCATCCAAATGTGATATTTAGTAAGGTGGAATTTTCTATATAGTTCTGATGTTTCATAAAATTGTGGGACGCCGGAGCTAAAGAACATTTTTATCGTAGGTGCTTCAGTTGTGCAAAAATCGAAAATTTGGATATACAAAATTAATTTTTAAAGATTAATTGAATTCCTTCAGCTACGTGGATGGACGCCCGGTACAATGTCTGCCCGGCCGCAATCAATGCCCCGTCGATTCGGTGTGCTATTTCAACGGACTCGACTATTTCTGCTGCCCTACCGTGGAGGATCCCTATGATAAGGTATTGATTTTTAGTCTTATGACTATTAACTGATTATCAAAATTACAAAAACATACACAAAGATAGGGTTTTTCGATCAAAAATTGATCGATTTTTTAGAGTTTTTTAGTTTTTTATATATGTTTTCCGCCTGAAATTTAGTTAAGATTTACTAAAAACGTCTACGCATTTCTAATATAGGAAAAAATTAAACCCCCCCCCCCCGCTAATGCAAACGCACCCTTTGTTCCAACAACTTAGACAAAAATTTTGCCAAATTCAGGCGAAGGTCACTCCTGCAACTAAAAATTTTTACGCAATCCATTTTTCAGAAACACCCGATTTTCCAAGAAAATTTAGGTCCTAAAGATCCCTTTTTTAGCACATTTTCGGCGGCTACGACGGCGAGGAGACGAAACAGGGATACAAGCAGTTCGGTCCGCTCAAGATTCGCCGATTACGCGATGCTCCGATCCGTGACAAGCGGTACCTTAAAAACGTTTTAAAAATTCAGTAATTTTTCAGCTCTCTCCGCCAAAAGCGCCAGACGGCCTTCAGCATGGACGACATCGTGATGCCGCTCCGGTTTGATGGTGAGCATTTTTTTAATTTGGAAAATTAATGGTCGTTGATGGTCTGAATAATTTATATTTCTTAGACGAAAAATGTACAAAATTTGATTCGAGAAGTGAGAAACATCGAATTTTTGACCAAAAACGGCCGGTTTTTGAAAATCACGATGTTGTAAAACATTTAAAGTTTTTATATAGATTTCATAGTTTAAATATATTTGCGTTTTACTTAAAACATTATTAAGATCCTTGCTATTGCTATTGTATTTACAAAACTTACGCCCTAAATAACGATGTTTCAAAAAATTCTATTCGGAGGCATCAATTTCTAGCAACAATCGGTCGGCATACGCACAATATATTAAAATTCGAGTTTCAAAAAAAAATGTACCAATAAAATGCGGGTATTATTTACTATGCCTTCTCACAATAGTCAGCATAAAATTTACCTAAATGATTTTTTAGCCTAAGCACACCTTCTTGCTTTTTGCTTTTTCGTAATGTAGACTTTCTCTATCAACAATTATCGATATGGTATTATAGGCGTTATTACATTTTCTAAGTTTAGTGGCATAGATAGATAATTCGTCAACAATAATTCTCCCGAAGCTCAATTCCACCGCAAAAAAAATCTATGTTTCGAAAAATTCTATTGAGAGGAATCAGTCTTTAGCAGGAGTGCGTTTACACCTGTGGTAACTCCTGATTATGCGTGGATTCAATATTTGGATATAGAATTCTTCTAATCAATATATTTTTATATATTTTTTATATAATTTACCAGCGCCCAAAACCCGCTTCGCGGGCCTTGGGCGCTGGAATGCGGCCTTTCCAAGAAAAGTTTGACTTTCTGATAGCTCGAGTCCTTCGGACCCCCTTCCCTGTCCCGACCAAACCCGCGAGTGCAACTTGCAAGAATGAGGAAATTTTTATCTTTTCACAATATGCAAATTAGCCCTCCCGGACCCCAAAAATGAATAAAATCGCCTTTAACTTTGTAAACTTGTATTTTATCGGAATTCTGAAAACACCATCGGATAGAGGAGGTCGATTTCCCCGAGTGACGAAAAATTGGGGCGTTTTGGACACGGGAAGGCCCTCAAATCGGGCCTCGAAACTGACCTCCGCACACACACACACACAAAGATACGCGACCAAATTATATAAGGTAGGATATTTTATAAAATATAGGGTTTTTTAGAAAAATAAGTACCTCTTAAAATGTTATGGTGTATTAATCTAAAAAAAATAATTTTACTTTTACAGCCGAGAAGCCCCGGCAATTCGCCAGCGCCGCAGCCGTCATGGGCACCTCGCAACGCCGCAGGAAACAGCCAAGGTTTTATTTTAATCCTAAAAAATATACAGATTTAGACAGAAATAAAAACATGTATTTGATAGTTTTAAAATGACGGTTCTTGAGTATTCCCGGGGGGAAAGAATTCGCGGGGGAAACCTTTCTGTTTTTTTTCGGGCACTTTTTTTCTGTTGGCCCTGGTGGGCATAGTAATCAAATATAAAGTGTTTTCAAATTGTTTTTAGCAAAATTTAAGCCTATTTTAATAGGAAAAACTTTTTCAAAAAGTTAGAAAAACGCTTGAAAAAGTCAAAAATTTTGTCATTTTTGGGTCGAAAAAATTGATTTTTCGACCTAAAATTAAAATTTTTAATTAAATTTTGTAAAGTTTGTATGCTTAGGAATAGCTATAAACAATTTAGAAACACTTCCACTATTGATATAAAAAATCCAGGCTTGGGCCGAAAAAAGTTCGGTTTCCCCCCGCGAATTCTTTCCCCCCCCCCGGGAATACTCAAGAACCAAAATGACAAGATGCATGCTGTAGAAAAAATGTTTCGAAAAGTTTAGCGTGCCTGAAAATAAAATTCCGAATAATTCCAGATTGCCATCCGCGTTTTTAACAACGGCTTCGTACATATTTTTCAACTTTGAGTACATTCTTATTTGTATGTTTAGCGTACAGTCACTTTTCGATGCTTGATTGTATCATTTTTCACTGTAATTTTCATCTTTTCAGCAAATGGTCCCCTCTCGACCGTGACGTCTCAATTTGCATCCAGCCCGTCCAGGTCGGCGACTGCCATGCCCAGCATTCCCGGTAAGATTTATATGCATTTTAATTTAAGTTTAAAGGAACTGGCAGGGCTTCGTTTCCCCATGGATTCTTTTAGATCTTAGATATTTTAATCAATTTCAACGACAAAAAGTTTTTTTGGTTTGATTTGATTAATTTTAAGC
The DNA here is from genome assembly GCA_958295435.1 of Mesorhabditis spiculigera. NCBI lineage: Eukaryota > Metazoa > Nematoda > Chromadorea > Rhabditida > Rhabditidae > Mesorhabditis > Mesorhabditis spiculigera. Next base: position 54,271 of record CATQJA010002613.1, on the reverse strand, counting down.
TTTGGAAATGCCATTTTTTGGACGTTTCAGTTAGTTTCCAAATCGTTATTAATGATGGTATGATTTTATTATTTTTTAGTAAGCGCATTATTTTTTTAGAAACGACGAGTTCACTATGAAACTCATTAATTAGAAATAAGTAATTTCTTAGTAGGTGTTCAATTTTGCATAATTTTCTTATCATTAAGGGTTTTTGCAGATCGCCGATGCTATTAAAGTCAAACTTTTTATTGTAACTTGTTCCGATTTTTGAGGAAATTTTCGTTTTCTTTTTTATTTTTCGGTTCAAATGGTATGTTCCTTTTAAGACCCTTCATAATTTTATATTATGCACTTTTTAAACTGGGTTCGCAGGTACTTCTACGATCGCAACACCGACACTTGCCAACCCTTCTACTACTCTGGCTGCAAGGGAAATGCCAACAATTTCTTGAGCCTCGATGATTGCCAACGCCTCTGCGTCATTGGACAGCGACGGGTACGGTAGTTACGCTATTTATTCACAATGAATCTACGTTTTTTTACTTTTATTTTTATTTAAGTGCTTTATTAGGTCCCGTGGTATTGATTTATATTTTAATATGTATTATTATTATAATGCCTTTTTATTTAAATGAAATTGGCCTTTTTTGAGCATAATATTTTTCAAACGTGAGGCCAAACTCCGACGATTATTAACCGCAACTTTTCCGGCTATGCTTTTTTAATCGGAACATCTTTTTTATCCGGTGGATTACTTCATTTCGTAAGAACGCACCGTCCGATTATCAAGAAAAATTCCAACAACATTAAGTTTTTTACTAAATATGAAGTATGACCCTACTTTTTCCCACGCATGGACTGGCCGATTTTTTTTTGGATGAAAGGTTTTAAAATAATAGTTTTTAAATTGAAAGTGCAAAAACGAGGGTTAAAATCGTTAATGTTTCAAAAAACCTGAGATTACGTCGGTTGCCTCGAAATTCTAATGTATTGTTATATCTTCATATATTTTAGCGTTATTAGGGGATTTTTATTAATTTATTTTGGGTTAATATATTAAAAGCGCAGCCGGGGCGTGAATTTTGGATGTTTCAAAAATGTGGGATTACTTCGAGCTCTCAATGATTACTTCAAGGCGTTAATTCATAGCTCGTTCTTTTACCGTAATATTCAGAGTATATATAAATTTCTAATGTCCGTGCGCCCGACCGTCCGTCCGCACGGATCGCTGCGGGACCCCAGGACCGGTTCGGACGGGTCCGGGAGCCGGGGCGTTTCGGGATTTCGGGATTTCGGTGTATGGGATGTTGATTTATTTCCCCCCGGGAGGGCCAGCGCTGAACCCCCGCGGAGCGGGGGGTCAGCGCTGGTACCGTTTTATTTCGTAATTTTTCAGCCATCCGCCGCTACCGTAATCGAGGAGGAAAAGCCAGTACCGGCCGGCCAATGTCCCGGAGAGCAGCCACCACTTGGCGGCAAATACCCAGTGCTGTGCGGCAACAAGAACGACTCGTTTGGTATGTTTCGCGGTTTATTAAAGGCTAAAATCAAACGCTTTTCCATTCTTAAAGGTATAAAATGCATAAAAGTATAAATACGGATAAAACTAAACAAAAAATGCCTAAAAAATAAATGTTTTGGTTTTCTGGTATATTAAAACCCTAGAATGACGGCATTTCCATATCTGAAGCGATAAAAACGTCAAAAAAATGTCTAAAATTATATAAATTGAGTTTAACTGAAAACATAAATACGAGATTTTTAGAGATTGTATTTACCGACGATATATAAGAATTGCTCTTCAAATTGGTTCAAAAATAATTTAACATAAGGGTAATTTTCTTAATTAACGAAAAGATCCGAAGATGTTGCTGCATTGGCCCTTCAAACTTTGTCTCTACTGTGGAGAACAACGAAACAAAAATTTTTCCAAAGCTTGTTTTAACTTGTTTTGCAATTTAATGCGGTTTTCCCAAATCGGGAGCTCATAATTTCAGTTAGTTCTGATATAATCTTTATTCTATGAAATTTTTGAGCTTTTTTAGCCAAATATATCGCCATTTCCAGGCTGCCCAACCGGGTACTACTGCCGTGGTGGACCACCAGATGTCTGCTGCCCCGGGCAAAACCCCGCCACCGTGAAATTTGGTGGGTATCACAACTAAATTTGCATATTAAATCAGGTCAAGAAAACAATTAAACCGGAGACTATGGGAAAGCTTGGGTCAGATATTTTACAGTCAATTAATAGATCCGAATAAGCGCCTAATTAATTCGACCACCTAGGCGCGTTGATGAAACCTAATTTTTTAAAATCATGTCGCGAATGTCAAAAACTTCACAAAAGTAATTAAATTTCCGAAATCAAAAAAAAAAGATAAATGACTAACTAAGAAAATGACGGGTCCATGGATTTTTCAAGAGTTCATAGACGATTTCCGAAATGAAAGGAATAAATGACTAATTCATTGCCAAGCTTCGGAGATTGGTGAAACATTTTTTTTAAAGAAAAAACTTGGATTGACCTACGAAAGTTAAATTTCTTCTAAACAAAACTCCTTTTAAATTCAAATAAATTCGAAAAATATCCCGAAACCTTTTTCAGGAATAACATAAAATGCAGTAACATTGTACCTCCGAATTTTTTTACGTGATTTGGGGTCTTAACACATTAATTGTTGAAAGATTCATAAACCTAGGAAGATTGGTGGAACATTATTTTTAAATCGAGAATTTAAAACGGTTTTTGCAGTGCCTACCGTGCTCGGCGCCAAGACTGACGTCCGCGCTTCGGTTGACGCATCTGAAGAGGAAGAGGAGGTTGAAGATGAGACCGTTACTGAGCAGCCAACCACCACTACAAGTAAGAGAGAGCGAGAGAGAGAGAGAGAGAGAGAGAGTGAGCGAGAGTGAAAGACAGTGAAAGGGAAAATATAGGGAGCGTGAGTGCGAGAGAGTGAATGCGAGAGAATGAGGGAGAGAGATAGAGTGAGGGAGAGCGAGTGAGGGAGAGTGAGCGAGAGTGAGAGAGAGAGAGAGAGAGAGAGAGAGAGAGAGGGAGATACCTATTTGTTTACCTCCCTTTTGCCAGCTGCCGGCAAGAAAGCCTACCTCGAAGTCCCCGAATTCATCTGCCCGGATGCTTCGGACCCTCTATTCGGCCGTAATGGCCGTCCCCTCCTCTGCGGTGCTGGTTTCGACGGAGTGAAGATGTGCCCCCGCGGCTTCTACTGTGCCATCGACGCCGGTAGAGGAAGTAAGTCGGTTTAACTTAGCTTAACTCTACTACCTTATTTCCCGAGCTAAAACGAAGAAACCGGATGCTTCATTAAAGAGTTATAGTAAATTCGGGAAAACCGCGGCGATTGGCTGCTAATTAGATAAAAAATTTATTTTTCTACCAAGCCTTTCCGTCTGCCAATAGATCCGGCTAATTTCCACCCGGCAGCCATATTTTTGGAACTTACTTTTTCCGCTCGGTTTTTCTAGAGATTTCGCCAATTTTTAGATAGCTTTTCCACCTCAAATATAAATAAAATTCACTGAAAAATGGATTAAAACGACTTCTATTACGTTATTAAAATTACGGTCTTCCAGAAATGATTAGGTGCCCCCGATAATGCAAAAGAATGATAAGTACGTTATGATAAAATCCGGAATTTGCCAACGATATTTAAACCAATCAAATCTATAGAAATCATCAATTTTAATGACGCCTTTTCCAGCGCGCCTCTGCTGCCCACTTCTCGGCTCGGCCTCACGCATCCCCAACGAGCAGGTAAGTGGGTAGGCTAGATTCTATAGAGAACATTTTTTACATAAAAGCACCAACCGATTATCCGAGCAAATTGTTCCGGCTATTAATATTTCGATGAAACACAATTTGTTCCAGGTGGATGCCCCATACTTTGGCCGCCGTCAAGCTAACCCCGGAGAGGTAAGAATTATTTAATATTTATTTAAATATATCTTTATGAATACAATATTTTAAATCAAAATAATATGTACTTTCATACGAAGATTTCAACCCAATATTCCAGGTCGTTGGCCGTGGCAGCCTTCCGGAAGACGCCAGCAGCTCAGCCGCCGCCAGCAAGGAAGAGGGTATGTTTTTAATTAAATTCTAATATTATTATTTTTTATTATTAATACTTCCCTTAATTGTTATACAACGTTATAGAAAAACAGCAACCAAAAAATATATTACTAAAAACCCAAAAAATTTCAGTTGGGAAATGATGTTTCAAAAAGGTTGCCACAAAAGATTTGTCATGCGCAGTTAATTTGTTGTCTTTTCGCGGACGTTACAACAGCCGGATTTTTATTGTATTAATTCATTTATTATTGCTATTAGCTATAAGCTTTTTTATTTGATGAAATGGTTTAATGATTTTTACCTAGAGTTCAGGACGCTCCAATAGCGGTACTTCGAGTCGAAAAACCCAAAATCGATTTGAAACATATTTTTCTAAGCCCCCGAAAAGTGTTTTTTTCTAGAAGCCGACTACACGGTGCCGGAAGTGACCGTCCAGGAGACAAGGCTCGCCAGTTCAGCTTGTAAGTATGCGGGAAAACTTCGATACTAGAAATTATTTAAATACCTCGAAAAACGTTAAATCAAATCATTGTTTGCTTTTTAGCCCGCATAAATGATATTTTATTAATTCTGCATTTTAAATATAATATTCTTGATCAGCTGTCCCCTCCCGCCCCTCAAAACCCGCGCCGCGCCAACCTGAGCCCGTCAACGAAGAGGGGGAAGCCGACGAGGACGAGTATGAGGATGAGGGAGCCGAGCAAGGAGGTACGATATCGTAGATAAAACGATACTTTAGTACTTAGCTGAATTATAGAAATTTATATAACTTAATTTTAACGATATTGCCGGTTCATCAAAAAATTTCGTTCAAAAGTTTGATGTTTCATACAACTCTCAAAATTAAAATTTTGGTTGTTTGGCACTCTGGCATTACGCCTAAAATTACACATGGAGTTGCGAAACAAATAGCGTTAAACAATTAAGGTTTTATTCCATTATTATTGATAAAAATTTAATAGATATATAATAGAAACTATGTTTTATGTTTGAGTGTTTTTATATCATTATTATTATCGGATTAAACCGAATATTCCAGACTTTGCCAAGCTGAAGATGAAGCCCGATCGCCCCGTCAACAAGGCACAGCAAATCGGTTAGTTTTTATCAGTTTGGAGAATTAATAATCGTGTTAAAACTATTTTGATGATAATGCAACCTTCACTGCCCTCAAATTTAAAAAAAATAAGCTCTAACCTTACAAAAAAAACTATATCAGAATTCTTTTCTCTAAAAACACATGTTCCAAAAATCCAGGGAGCTCAAGTTATTGATGCGAGATTAATCCGCGCTCTGGACTTCGCGCCAACCTAAAAATTGTTGTATTTACGCACATAAATTAAATGTAGTACATAATACTAAAAAATATACAACATTTCCCGAAAAGTTACAATTTGGCACGTAATTAAAAATTAAAACTATTGTTAGTATAATTAAAAAATAAAGAATGTTAAAAGATGAGATATTACGCACGTTAATAAAAAACATTTAAATTATCTGGCAATTTGTTATTGTACTTGGAAGGTAAAGTCAATTTCCTTAGATCGCGTTAAGCCGTTTTTCAAAAGTACAATTTAATAAGTAGGAAAGTTTAAAAATCGTGTTTCAACGAAAATTTGATAACAGCATATTTCAAAACATGATTAATAAATACGAATTTTCGAGTGCATATTTATTGTTAAATCTATAATTCTAAAGCTGTTAATAACTTTAATATATCTATCGCTCTTTCAGCCAACTCTCCTGAAGTTGACGGCGTCCACATCGAGATTGAATCGGAGACAGATGTCGTTGACGCTGAAGCCCCATCGGCCCTTCTCGGCTCAAAGGAACACCCCGAGCATCGCGACCTATCCGAATGCCAGCTCGCACCGTCCGTTGGTAAGTTATAAGGCTAATTTTGTTGAACACCGCTGAAAAATTATTACTTGAGATTTTTGCAAGGCTTAAATCTTTATGTTCCATAATTCGTCGTGAGCGCTTCGGCTGTGAGCATCTCAATGCCCCGCTCTTTCCGATATGCCAAAACGGAATTCATCAAAACTTGAATCTTAACAAAAAGCAATTAAAATAACTCGGAAAGCCTATTCTTAATAACGATAATAAAATGAGATTTTTTTTAATTCGCGCTAGTCAGGCTCTAAAATTATTTTCATCTTTTGTAATTTTTTAACGAATCACAAAGTAATTAAAACTATGTTTCCCGATTCACTGCTCCCAAAACCTAGTTCGCCGGCTATAATTACTGGAATTCGATAACACTATGAAATCGCTCTTCTGATACCTGTGAAACGCAATCCTAAAAAACACAATTTCAGGCCGGATATGCCGCGAAGATGAGCCGGCACCGCGCACCAACCTCCACTACTACTACTCGCCCAAGGACAAACGGTACGTGATTTAATACGATTTTACATCAATAAAGCTAATTTTTCGTTTTATTTTACTCCTGAAAAAATCTAATGTAATAACCAAATACCTTATGCAACGCGCTCCCGTTTCCAGGTGCAAACTGTACTTCTACAAGGGCTGCGGCGGCAACGCGAATCGATTCGAGAAGAAGGCCCAATGCGAGGAGGCGTGCGCTCGAGTCTAAACCGTACCCACTACCGTATTCCCCAAGTCCCCGATCTTTCCGCAATCTCACGAGTATATCTATATTTTGCCCGCCCCAAAATGATCGAGACATTCCCCGGATTTGCCCCCATTCCCACCAAATGTATTTCCCCCAAGGCCATAATATAACTTAAATTTAACGCTTAATAATTTATTCCTGCTACCTAGTATTTATTATTGATTTAGCCAATTATAAAAATTAAGTATTTACGAAAATTTTGACCACTTTTTTGATCCCCCAAATCGCTCAGAATCACCCCCCCTTGCCTTTTTGTTCCTCTAGCCGTCCCGTAGTTTGTCGTCTCGTCGAATTTGGTGCCGAAAACAGAACGATTTGGACGATGATGATGTTCCCCCACTTTGTGATCAATATTGATGTGCATTCCGTGCCTTTCCTGTGCAATAATAAAATTTTAATAAATTTTGGATGAGAGAAAATGCCGCCTGAGAACGTCATTTTATTCGTTTAATAAAGTACGAGGTTCTTTTGCATTATCGGAGGGGGAGGTGAAATTTTTTGCATAAGTCTAAAAACGCCTAGTTACTTAATACTCAGGAAGTATTTTAAACAGACCTTTAGGAAAATAAAACTATATTTCAACTAGAACTACAAAATTTTCAAAAAGTCGAAATTTTGGCCAAAAACGGCCATTTTTGGTCGACAAATAGATATTTGACCTTAGATTTGTAAAAATTTGTCAAGTTTGGATGTTTAGGAATAGTAAAAAACTAAATTAGAAACACTTCCGCCATCTATATCTGAAAAATCTAAGCAAAAATCCGTCACCCCCGACAAATGCGAAAGAATCGAGTAGGAATTTCGTAGAGAATCCATCCCGATCGGCGAACACAAGAACACCAAAATCGTTTGTAAATAAATATTTATCGAACGAGAATCATGTACAACACTGTTTTAACAAGAATTAAAATGTCGCGTTCAAACAGCGTAAACGGTAGTTGCTTAAAAGTCGGGCGCCTGGCAGTAAGTATCGTTGCGATCGAGGAAACGCCTTGAACCTCCCGGAATCTGAAAAACAACGATATTGAAAGTAGGATTCCGCGCTACCCGCCCCGTATTACTTGCGAGTGAGCACGAGAATAAAACTGATGCTCTCCTTTTCTGATCTCGTAGTATTCGGAAGTAGTACCGGGTAGCACCGGGTCATACTTTCGGTTCTATCGCATTATCGGGGGCTGGGGACTGCACTTTTTTGTATAAGTTTGGAAATCTATAGCAACTTAATACGAAGTGTTTGAATAGTTTTTCCTAATATATAGCTATATTTAAAAAAACCTATCCAAAAACCTTAAAAAAGTTTGTGAGAACGTCGAAATTCTGCTCGAAAAATATTTTTGATATTCTGTAAGAAAAACTTGCAAAGCCTTCACGTTAAGGAATAATCAAAAACAGCTTACAAATAATTCCACGATTGTGATATGAAAAATTAGATCCTAGGAAAAAGGGTTAGTTTCCCCCATCCTCAGGGGCGTAGCCAGAAAAAAATTTCGGGGGGGGGCCCCGAAAAATTTTTTCCGAAAACTCAAAAAATTAACGAAAAAACAGCGCCGCAGGCGAAAAATTTTGGAAAAAAGGCTACATAGCTCTATAAGTAGCAGTAAAAACGTGAAAAAATAGCGCCGCAGGCAGCAAAATTTTTGAAAAAATAAAAATCATAAGGGTCCCCCCTTATGAAATTTTTGGGCCCCGGCCGATTTCGGGGCACCGGGCCCAGGGGGCCCACCTTACGCTACGTCCCTGCCCATCCTCACCCCCGATATGGCGAAAGAACCGTACTCACCTGCAAAACGATGCTGTCGTCATCAGCGCGAATGTTCAGTAAATTTCCGTCGGCGCGTTGCAGCTGGCCACGCAGAACTTTTTTCTCGTCAATCGTTAGCGAAGGATAATGCGCCATAAAGTCGATGTGCAGCTTCAGTGGCCCGTCCTCCGTTGCCACGTCGGTCTCGGACTCGCAAAACCCAAACTCCATAAAGTCCTCCATTCCGAAGCGCTCCGCCCAGATCGTCTCGATCTCGCGGCTGCCAGCCATCCATTCCTCAATATAGGCGGTGAACAGCTCCAGGATGTCCTCCGCCCAGTCGATGCTCTGAAAGGAGAGCCTCGGCACGCGGAATTCCTTCATCTTTTTCAGCTGTTCCGGCGAAATTATATCGAGCGATAGCGAGCCTTTCGGAAAATCGGCGCCGAACAGACAGTCCATCAGTATCTGCGACCAGACATTCTCAGGCTTGAGGACGTTCTGCAGTATCTCCTTGTCCAGATAGCAATCATTGCCGTAGTCGATGTAGAAGAAGTTATCGCAAGTGAATTTCGGCATCACCTTTACTAGCACCGATTCGTATTGGGCGGGATCGGCGCCGGAGTAGTGGACCGCTTCCACACGACGGCCATCAAGCAGCGAGTTGGACATGACGTAGTCGATAGGCTGCACTGGCTGCTCTTTCGGCTCCTCCTCCTTTTCCTCGGCTTCTTTGGGGGGAGCGCCACCAAACATTGCATACATATCCTTCATCATTGACTTGAGATCGAGTCCGGAGATAAGAGACATCATGTCCGGTGCGCGGCCCGGATCAATCTTCCAAATCGGCTCCAAGCCGTGCTCAGAAACTTCGAAGGCGTTCCGAGCGTGGCGAACGAAATCGACCTTCAATTGGTGGCCGAGTGTTTCGAACGATTCGTGACACTTTTCGACTTGCAGCAGCGTGCCAAACTCCAGTGGCTCGAGGATCAGCAACTTCAGCTCGGGCGGCAGATCCACCAGTCCGCGAGCGTTGGCCAGCGGCATGTCCTTCTTGTTAATGAAATTCCGATTGGAGTCGCCTTGAGCTTCTCCTTCGTCGTGCTGAAGCGGGGCGCCGTTGAGTATATCCTTGTCTTCGTGTTTTGCCATAGCTTCCAGTTCGCCCGCCATTTTCATGCCTGCAAAAAGTGTATAAATGAGCCAATAGAGCAAAGACAACATTTGGAAGACAGAATTGCAAGGAGTCAGCAAAGTTTGTGGCTTGACGATGAAAAAAGAGGCGCGAGAAGGTGTATGAGCTCGATTGTTGAGTCTGCCACCAAAACGCGCAAAAAGAGCTATTACTGTAAACTGCGACAAAATTGTGCGTACACGTTGGCCACAAATCTGCGGTGCAGGAGCGCGTAACAAAGCCCTATTCTTTAGCCTGCTGCGAAAGAGCTCGAAAGAAACGTCGATGATCAAAATTGCGGTGTGATAGCGCGTAAGAAGCCCCGCACGTTTACTGCTGCGCAAGGGCGCGTAAGAAGCGCGTCCAAATTCTCTGCGCAAAAAAACGTAAACAATTTTCAAAACGTTTCTGCGCAGTCTGGAAAAAGCAAAAGCCAGTTTCTCGGAAGTAAAAAGAGCAAACGCATTCCATTCGCCGGAAATAAACGAATTCCGTTGATAGGCGTGTCGTACTACAACCATAAAATGTGTAAACTTTGAGAAATAGACTTTGAATGTAACATTTATTCGTTCAAAGTAAAATGTAATTAGTAAGTAATTTGCGTGTCGTTGGTTTTCCTTTGATTATCTGCTGCCGAGGGCCGCGACTAAAAGAAGTTTTGCTTTCTAGAAAATCTTATAACCTTGGTGGCGGAGCTTTTCCTGCAAGGATGGGGGTATCGGAAAGTGGTTGCTCTCAAAGCCGGCGCAGTCCGGGTCGAAGCACCGCTGGTAGATTGACATCCTGAAATTTCGGGGTCTGGAGAATGCCAATAAACGTACGTTTTAAAATGGACCGTCCAGTAGACGCCATTGCTCTTGTGCTGGCGGCTGATGCGGAAGCAGTATCGGCAGTTTGACGGCTAAAAAACATAACACCATGCTTTTTGTAGATCCCCTACATGAAAGGTGATCGATGTGGGCGTGCCATCAGCTCCGGGCGTCAGTAGCCATTGTCTAAATGAATTACCAACCTTTTATCGGATAAGGAATTGTTTAATTTAGCTGAGATCTGTCTAGTAATAAATTAGAACATATTTTTATAGCTTTTTTAGAAGTTTCATATAATTACAACGATAGAAAAACTTTTTAGAACACCATAAAAATCGGAAGTTTTTGCCAGTTCTAGTCTTTTGGACCAAATTTTTCTCTTATATCTAATTTTTCAAATATAGCAAGTGGAAGTGTTTCTAAACGGTTTTTTACGTGCCTGAACGTCAAAACTTTAAAAAATTTCATTAAAAAACATCAACCATCGATTTTTTTAACCAAAATTTCGGCTTTTTCAAACGCTTTTTAAAATTGTAAATACCGGAATTGCACGTCCTGCTTCCACTTCCAGAAGATGTCCTTCAAGTACTGCTCGAGCTCAGGGAACGGCGTTTTACCGTAAGCCGGTTGCGTGCCTAAACATTGTCTAAGTAACGAAACGAACCATACCCTGGCCCCGAAATTGCAATTGTCGCTGCGCATAGGGGGCGCGCCTAAAAACCAGTTACTAATTGAGTTTTACAAAACTGACCGAGGTTTGGACAGGCAAATCTCGACGACATCGATCACTTTCGATTCATCGACTGGCTCAGCTGGCACGCATAGTGAATCAAGGAAAAGCCGCTCTTCCGAAGGGGATTCGTCTCCTAAAGCAATACAAAAGTAGGAATATCGAAATTAAGCGTACCGTAAAAAGTACAGCACGTAGCGCGCTTCAAGACGGCGTCTTTCCCGACTTTCGAGGAGCCGAGCAGGCGGAAGAGGCGATTTTTTGAGTAGACGGCCGGGTCGAAGAGCACCTGGAAAATGGGTTAATCGGGGCGATGCGATTACAATTGAAAATGATGACAATTTGACAAAGTTTAAGCTTTGTGGAAACCACAGAGTCGGTCCAGTTGCGTAAAACCTTGAGAAACTCGCCATCCGATCACAAGAAACACAGAAATTTTAAATTCTAAAATTCGTTCACATTTAAAAATCAAAATCCTGTTAAGCTGACAATTTTTAAACAAAAATCTGATTGAAAAAAAGTTATAAACTCTGGATTACGCAATTTAGCAGTTGGTGCCAAAAAAGCAGAATGGTTCGATTTAGTAAAGACTCGATGAATTCTCAATGCTATAAATTGGAACGTAGAATTCTCAGACGATTTATATATCCTTACCACTTGATTCCCGGTTCGGTTCAGAATCTTCTGCGGTGCCCTGTCCATCAGCGCCTTGGCCAGCCGGTCGGTGAAAAAGCGAATTGAGCTGCCGCCCGGGAAAAGATGATCGCCTGAAAAACTTTGATCCTCCTTGAAATCCAAGGCTACCTGGCAGATGGACAATCACATGGCACGAGTATTTGCTGTCAGTCGTCGAGTCCAGTGCAAGGAAGTTCTAGAAATAAGGATTAATGTATTATTATTTTAAAAAGCTCATACCTTTCGAGTCAATTTCATGTCAAAGATTTCGTGGATCAGTCGGATGGTTGTGTTGATAAAATGCATGTAGACGGTCGAAGCGTCGAGGCCTAAATTGAGAGTTTTTTGGAGTAGTTGATATTTCACACTTCCGTACATAATTCTGAAAACTCATTTTTTCCCAGTTTTTCTAAAGGTAATTTCTAAAAGAATTGTCGAAAAAACCAGAATTTCGAAAGCGACATTTTTGCCGCCAGCTACTGAAAAATTAATTTTGCAAAAATCCGCAAGCGGCAAGAACGAGAAGTTTGAAAATATGAATTCCCAAAAAATGCTTTCTGAAAAAATTATGCAAGAAAGTTAAAAATTAATAAAATAACCTCAATGATTAAGAAAGCTAAAACGTTATCCTAAGACTCCAAAAAATCCACTTCTTTTCAAAATCTGACCCGGATTCGCCGGCTTGTCGTACTCCAAGTCAAAATACAGTCGGCACGGCATCCCGTCCTCGATTAGCTCGAAAAAGTGGCGCTTTCCCGTTAGCTGGGCCTCATAGTTGCGCCAAAATCGGGCGACCGTCGTGGCGATGTAGCGGTGCGCTGAAAAAGCTTTTTTTTTTGGAAGCCGAGGAAATTGAAAATCAGCATATTCACGAACCAAATGGGGCTTTTTTAATTCTTTTATCCATGCGTGCGAGCGCAAAATATCTTTTATTTTCAAAATTTTTTATGTTTTTTATTTCCACCTTACCATTATTGGGCAATTGCTCCGTAAAAACGCGAGCATCGGGTAGTGTCTTTGCCAATTCGTTCTTCCGCTCCAAGGCCGGTTGCTGTTTCGAGAAGTATTCATAAACGGCGCAGTAGGAGGAGCGTCGTCTTTTTGGAGTCTGAATAAAGATTTGAAAAAAGCGCTCTGGCGTTACCCTTTTAGCTGTTGAAGCGTCTTCGGAAGGCGGAGAGTTCTTGATAGTTTCTGCGGCTTCTTTTCGAAATGCAGCAGATGAAGTTGAAGGTTTTGGATCGAAATCGTTGGCGTATTCAGCGATTTTTGGTGGTACCGGTGTGACGTTTTCCTTGATCACAATAATCAATGCATAGAAAACGGGATTTTGTACCTTTTCTTCGGCCTTTACAGCCAACGGCTGCGGGCTTGGATAGCAGACGCTATCATCAAATGAATCGTAGGAATCGCGCCGTGGGGGTCGGCGTACTGGTGTTGGTCCGATTTTCTAAAAATCGACGTTATACTACAATACCCAATTTTATACAATTTCCTGAGCTGCGATTCCTGATGACGGTGTGGCTGCCGGGCAATATACGCTATCGTCAAAAGAATCGCGGCGGCGTAGCGAACGACGAAAAGGTGTTGGCTCGATTTTCTAAAAATCTAGATTTCATCAAAAAATCGGAGCTTTTTATACCGTTTCTGCGCCTAGTTCTGTAGTTGGCCTCGAGTTGCAGAAGCTGTCATCAAAAGAATCGTAGGAATCACGGCGTATAGGTTGGACGACTGACGTCGACTCAATCTTCTGGAATTTAGATTTTCTAATAAAAAAGAATGGCTGTTACCGTTTCTACTTCATTTGCTGTGGCCGACGTAGAAGGCTTTAGATCGCAAGGGCTGTCATCAAAAGAATCGTACCAAACACGTTTGCTGGATCGGCCCGTTGGCGTCGAATCGAGCTTCTGCAAGCTTAGCACAAATAAACCGTTTTAAAGAGCCATTATACCGTTTCTAATCCTTCTTTTGCAGTCGATGTAGAGGGTTTGATTTCGCAGATGCTGTCATCAAAAGAATCGGACGATTCGCGGCGCTCCCGATGACTTACAGACATTCGGTCAATTTTCTAAAATTTCAGATTAGAACTAGAAAATTGAAGCTGTCATACAATTTCTTCTGCGTTTCTTGTCGATGTAGATGGTTTTTCACTGCGTATGCCGTCGTCGAACGAATCGTACGAATCTCGGCGTATATGAGGTGGGCGTGCAGTTGGCTCGATTTTCTGAAAGTTCAAATAAAGAACTAAACTAAATAACTTACCTGCGTTTCTGGTATCACTGCCTCGCTTCTTGGCGGCGTCGGCTTCAAGGCACAGATGCTGTCATCGAAAGAATCGTACGAATCTCGACGTGGAGGACGACGGATCGGCGTTGGTTCGATTTTCTGAAAACAAATTTGAATAAACATTTCCCAAAGAATTTTGCACCTTTTCTTCTACTGTTTTGCTAAAAGGTGTTGCCGGTTTTGAACTGGCGATACTGTCATCGAAGGAATCGTAGAGTTGGCTGCCTTGAGACGCCTGAAAAAAAAATACGACGTCAAAACGCCAACCTAGTACCTTCTTTGCGATGATGGGACTGACAAAACTGTCGTCGAACGAATCGTAAAGGGCCGGGGCTGCGTTTTGCAGTGGTAGTTGACTTTCCTGAAATAAAATAACTTGCGCGCGGGGATCATAAGTTACCATCGAGCGCAGTCTCGAAGCAATTGGCCGACTTCCCGGGCTGTCATCATAGAGATCGAAGGAATTGCGGTGTTTTGCCACCTAAACGAAAGGGTTTGACGAGATTTTACACATTTAAAAACCTGAATCGAGCGTCTGCGATCCGGCACTTCGCTCAAAGCGCTAGCATCCAGCGACGATTCGAAGAGATCCAGGCTACTCTTGCGCTTCTTGCATTTTGGCGATTTTGGGAGCTGAGTCTGAGCTTAAAACATTAGAATTTACAGAAATTACCTCGAAATCGTTGGAAAATCGCGGGGAACTGCGCCTCGGCCGCTTCATGCATGCCCTGAAACAAACAAAACATTCTTAGCTTTGAAAACAAAAAAAAATGAAAGTATGAGGCTCAAAAGTGATTCATTATATACAATTTCGCCTTTTGTTCGTTTTTAAAATGCCAGTTTGTATTTAAAAAACGTAAGTTTAATGTAAAACGGTGAGGTAAGGAAAGGGGGCAAAGAGAGCGGAAAAGGCGGCGCTTTCAAACTTTCCTGTCGTGTCGTCAAAGTGAAGGGGGCCGTAAAGGGTTCGAAGGTGAGAAAATGAAGTCGATGGAAAGAAAGAATCGAAGCAAGAAAAAAAAATATCCATAAGAGCTTTGAAAGAGCAGCAAAAGAAAAAGAGCAGCATTACAAGCATGCCTTTGGTGAGATCCCAATTTTCTAAGTTGCCAAATTTAACGTTTTTTAACTCCTTATATGCCTAAAAAAGTAATTGACAAGTATTTGAATAGTATTTGTAACAAAATTGACGTATAGCAACGCGAAAACTGCTTAGAAAATTTCGAAACATCCTAGAAATTTGAAATTTTGGCCGGAAAAATCGATGTTTTTGAATTTTTTTTGCAACAAAAATTTGCAGTTTATTTGCAGTTTTGCGTTTACCAAGAACAAGAAAAGAAACAAAAACAAATGTTTCATGATCTGATACAACTTTGAGGTCTTTAGATCACAATAATCGTTTTACCGTTTTTTTACGGCAATGTGGTACTTGTTCTCGTTTCCTGCGACCAGTGCAACAAGAAGGCCACACGTCCCATGCCCCTGAATTGGTGATAAGAAGCGCTTCTCGATCACCAAATTCCTGGAATGAACTTGGCCACCCTGCGCCTTTCTCGGGCCAATCTATCCTGTTTTGTGGTTTTAGTTTTGATTTTTATATTGCTGTTGGTATTTTTGGAAAGGCCTGGTGGGATTTTGCCAAACTTAACTCATAATGGAGGTTAGATTTTGTCAATGAGGACGGTGAGCGCGTGGCTGGATATTATCAAAAATCTATGGAAGCGCGGGTCGACGCTTTTCGGTGAGATAAGCGTTAACTCTTCGAATTCTATCATAACGTTTTAGAGTTCTTTTAGGAATTTCGTTAATTTAGCTTTGTTAAATCCAGCAGAATTGAAGCATCCTACTATATCCTACTATATATAAAAAAAATAGTGTCTGTGTGTGTGTGTCGATTTGCATGCAACTTCCGTCTGTATGTCCGGAGGATAACTCAATAGGGGATGAGTTTTAGGGTACGTATGATACATCATTAGGTGCGTAATGGCTCTGCGATGATTGCACACTTTTCAAAGTTATCAAAATAAGCTATTTTTGATAGTAAAAATAAGTTTTTCTAAAATTTTCGGGAACTCTCTTTGTTAGGAAACAATTAGCATATACCGGAAGTAGAAGAAGCCTATATAAAGGGATGGAACAAAATCTTTTCATTTTTTTCAGCTTGATTGAGGCGCAATTATGCAAATTTTACAATTTCATTTGTCGAAACGGGGCCAGGGTTGAAAAGTTGCGAAGCGGCTTTTCAACCCTGGTACATATAGAATTTGGAAAATACTGTTAAAACCTAGCAAAACTTCAAAAGTAATTAAAATTTGCTAGACCATAAACAAGAGTTTAATTTATTCGATAACTGAAAATTTTTCAGATTAACTGGGGTATTTTTTTGAAACTTATAATTTTTACGGGACGTTAGACTCAAGATACTTTTTTGGAGCCAATCGGCTTTAAAAATATCAAGACGCATGAATGGGTCCGCAAGGGATTTACGTCGCGTGTCGCGGCGCGGAAAATCCATAAAAATCTAACCTTGCCAATTCCGTTGAAACAAGCTTTTAGCCTACTCTACGAGCAAAAGGTCTCAGCCGACGAGGAATTCCCGGTGCTCTACAACATTTTGGTGCCCGAGGTGTTTTTTCTAGCTTTGTGGTTTGTCCTTTTAGCATCGAATCCCAGATTTTTCTTCTATTTTTTAAAAATTGACAATTCTTTTTCGATTTTTGGTTAAAAAATTTTGAAATTCTGTGTTTTGGTCGGTGTTTTTATTCTAATTCATTTACATTAAATAAAAGAGAAAATGAAAATATTTTTTTAGGTATTCTGCCCCTCAGCCGTTCGGGTCGGTCAGATACTGGATGGTGGGAAATGGGCTTGCCGCCCTTGGGCCGTGCCCAAAAATTGCGCCGTCTATTCGCTAGGTAATTTGGTTTTTTAAATAAAATATAAAATTTATAACATTAAAGCTATAAAAATCGAGAAGGTATAAAAGTATACTTACAAGCTTTAGGTATCGACAACGATACGACATTTGAGCGGGATTTTCAAAGAATTTCCGCGCAGCAATGCCGTATTTATGCGTACGATATGGTGCGATTCGGTTTCCAAAATAATTTTGTAATCCAGTAGGACTATCGCAAAGATCAGATAATTCCAATACTTCTGAGCTTTTCACACCCGATTTAAGTGTTAAAACAAATGTTTCAAGTAAAGAAAACTATCGCGAAGCTAATTAATTTCAGTACCTCGTCATGTAGATCTCAAAAATTTCAGCCTTTTTTCAGAAGCGTCCAATGTTCCCGGAAGTTCTGGAGGGCCTGGAAAAGCTCGATATCCACTTTCGAGAGGCGAAAATCGGGCTCCGGGATTCGAAGGTTGAGGTGAATTCAGTTAAATTAATTTAAAGAAATAAGTTATTGGGGTTTTGAAACATCGCAATAAAGAAGTTCGATTTTAAAATTAAGAATAGGACTAGCGCTCAAGAATAGTGCCAAAAACCGCAAAAAGGGGTAGCAAGAACGTTTTGGCACATTCTGGTTCTGGTGCATTAGCGGGGGGGATATGGCTCCCAACCGAAAACCCCCGATCCGGAACGGAAAGGGAGACGGCCGTTTCCTGGATCCTCTCCCCCCCCCCCCGCTAACACACCAGAGCCAAAATTCTTTTATCTGGGCTGCTTTTTGCAGTGAGACGAAAACATGATTTGATTGACGATAGATATTATTGTATTAAGCGACCCATTGGTGAAACAGTTCATTTTGGTAAATCTATCGACTATCAGAGATTTAATAAAATTAAAAAAAAAGACTCGAAGGCCAAAAGCGTTTAGAAAAGAAAGCACAGTACAATTTTCAAAAAATTTTCATGCATCTAAAAGGATTCGAAAAAATAAAAAGCAGGACTTTTAAAAGGCAAGATTTTTGAAAAATTCCGTGTTTTAAAAACTTCGATATCGAGTGGGTTAGGGATACAAAATAATTTTTTTTCCTTTTGTGGTAGGCCGAACATTTTTTCGAAAAGCGAAAATTTTTCTAGGTTCGAAGTTTTGCTTATCATTGTTATCATTATTTTTAGAACACGGTATCCCTGGAAAACGAGATGAAACGGCATCACCATGGGCAGATTGAGGTCCTGAAAATGGACATTGAAGGTAGGAATTTTTGATCGTCAATTTTAGCAAATTTTGTGTGAGTATGATGTTTCAAAAAGTTTCACGGCAAAAATGTGCTGATTAGGAACAATTTCTATTTTTTGCTCGCCCCCTTTCTATTTCTATCGGTTTATCAACAGTTTTGAAAAGATGTTTCGAAAATTTTAACTTTACAAATTTATTAAGTAGGAATAGTTTGACGATTTTTGGACGATTATCGCATTACACAATTTAGGGGCCGAATTCCAAGTGTTGCCCCCGCTCGTCGAAAGAATTAGGATTTGTCAGGTTAGGCAATTTTTATTTTAAAGGGACTGGTAAGGAAGGGTAAGGACCCATGGATTTGGCCGCACCGCGACGCGCAACGCAGCGGCGCGCATTTCCATCGGGTAACAGATTACCCCGGCTTTGTTGACATTTAAAAGACGAGCAACATTGTGCCTCTTTCCTCACGAGCCCTCTTTAAAACTTGGTGCTTGGCGCTTATCGGGGGGTATTTCAGCGGATACCAACGACTCGCAAAGGATAGAATCAATGAAATTAACTGACAAAAAAATTTCGGTGACGAGGAAACGGCAAAGAAGAAACAAAAGACTACGCTTCGGAATTGATATCCTTTTTCATTCCGGACCCACTTACGTCTCCGAAACACTTTTTCCTCGCGAGGAACCGTAGAATTTGGCCGTCGATACCGGGGTAGAAATTTTCCGAAAATCAGAGTCTAACAACAAACAAAAAATTGAACGAAAAAAATTGAAAATTCCGAATTTAACTATCTATTCGGCTTAATTATTTTTGTTCGTTTGTTATTTGATCTTGGACTCTAACGTAGTACGGAAATTGTCGCCTCAAGAAACAGCCGTTTTAAGGATTTTTCATGAAACACTAATTCCTGGCGCATAGTAAAAGGCAAAATCGCAAAACACGGAGGTAGTTTCAAACTTATAAATTTTCATTCTTGCGTTAAATTCAAGAATAGTAATAAAACTGGAATAAAAGGTTAAAATATGTTTAAAAAAAAACTAGGCATGAAAATGGGTAAGGTAGTATCGGCGGTGAGTCTGGCCCAAAAGTCGGACAAAAGGTCGGACAAACAACGCGTAATGTCGGGATTTTGTGTGTCGGGATTTTGACCGTTATGACCTTCAATTTCGATATTTCAACAGTCGGGATTTTGAATGTCGTGATTTTAACGGTCGCGGTTTTATATGTCCATCATAGCTGTCGGGATTTTAGATTGAGGCTTTTTGACTGTCGCTATTTTGACTTTTGGGTTTTATTTTAATTGTCGGTCGTTTGGATGTTGAGTTTTTGGCTGTTATTCTAACTTAGGGTTTCAGGATTTCGGGGTTTAGCTTTTGCGAATTTGGCTGTCGGTATTTTCACTGTCGGTATTTTGGCTTTCGGCATTTCGACAGTCGGTATTCTCACTGGAATTCAAATATCATTTCAGATCCTCATCGAACTGCACGGTCTGCCCCCAAAAGTGGTCGGCCTGCTAATGACGCTTGGTGATCGTGGCTACCGTCTCTTTTCCCATGAATTGACAGGTGCTGGATTGTCGGCAGAGTATTCTTTTGTACACGAGGATTGTTTACAAAGATATAACGTTCGTAAAATAGGGTATTACCTGGATAGAATTTCCGAAAAATACCGCCAATGAATAAAGCATGTAAATATCTTCTTCACGTCAGTTTTAATAATTTAGGATTAATTGTTGACAGCAATTAAAGAGCTTTTTAACTGACAAGATCAAGACGAGACAAGATTAATTTAATTCCCATTGCAAATCCGATAAGATTAGCGAGTCCAAAGGTGGAATAAGGTAAAAAAATCTCGAAACATTGATTTTCTACTTTCATATATCTTGAGGAATTTTTGGCGAAAAGCTGTTACATAACTTTGTGATATCACATTAACTTGCGTCGAGCTTATCGTGAAACCGTAGTGGCCCTCTAAATAACATCCAACCCATCCAATCCAATATTTTACCAAATTTTTGGAACTTTGTTCTTTTAATAACTTTTTCGTCTATTAAGATGGTTAATGTTTTAAAAATCACTATTTTTTTGAAAAATTGATTCGTAATAAGTTTTTTAGCGCAGGCGTATAATTTTTTAGTTCAGGTTAAGTAGACGGTAATTTTTAACCTGATTTTCCATTTTGGCCAAAGGCCGGTGAACGCGAACTTTACAAATTTTTTTTAAAAAATCCGAGTTAAACACATTATCGAGTCAAAATGTGAAACAGTACTAAAAGATATTGCAACATCGAAATTCGGGTTTTCCCATGTTTTCAGTACAACATTGCAAAAAAAACCGTTTCATGATTATGTGGTCTTCGCGAGATTTTTCCCTAGGCACTTCGCCTTTAGTAGATGAAAAAATTGATTAAGGAAAGAAAAAGGATCGCTGAACATTATTTTAGATTCTTAATGTATAGTGTAAAAATCCAGCGTGTCCCAATAAAAAACACCGCCCTCTAACTCGCCGCAGAAGTATCCGATCCGAATGATAGTTACACTATTCGAAAGCGCTTTTAACGGCGAGTTTGCAACAATTTTCAAAACTATGTTTTTATTTAAAGCCGCCATTTTACAAGGCAGTTAAAAACATTAAAGAACGGTCTCTGCATCTAATTAACGGCTACTTCCGGTCATTTTGTATGGGGAATTTGAGGCAAAGATGCAATCCCGAAAAACCGCAAAATGTTACAAAATGGCTTGTAAAATGACGGGTTTAAATAAAAACATGGTTTTGAAAATTGTTGCAAACTCGCCGTTTAGAGAGCTTTTGAATGGTGTAACTATAATTCCGAACCGATACTTTTGCGGCGAGTTAGAGGGGGGTGTTTTTTATTGGGACACCCTAGAATAGGAATAATCTGGAACGCTGGAAAGAATAACCAATCCAGAAACGAAATTTTACAGATAGAATGTTGTCAGAAATATATCATGTACTAACCTATTTCATCAATTAAAGTGTGAAAGATGCTCACAAAAAGTCTTACTTCGGTCCTAAAGAGTTGTTTCATCTTTTTGTGGGGATCGTGTTATTCGCCTCCCAACAATGGTCGCCAGCCAAAGCGATAGAAAAAAAATCGAAAAAATTGGCATTTGTGGCGTTTGTTTATTGTTTTCAAAATTGCATGTATCGATCCGCTCCCTTTCAAGGTTTCCAGAAAGAAAAAGCCAGAGCGATTTTTTTGCGTTGAAGAAAATTAGTTTCAAAGAAGGAGCAGGACCCAAATCTATTTGCTTGGTTAATTGCGCATCGAGAAACACTTCAAGCTTTTATCGATTAGCACACTCTTATTTTAATTCCTTATAAGATTCAATACAGATGTATTTCATGAATGAATAAACGTAAAAACAGGAGTATTGAATAAATACCAATCAAAATAATGTTAATAAAAATAGAATAAATTACGTCGTGGATCTGAATTTGAGCTGGACAAGTTAAGTTTCACAATTAAATGAAGAATTAAATATTAAAACGGTAGAGGTCAAGCTTTACATAAATTTGGGGAATATACAATCAGAAAATGGTACCCTTTCGTGAAAAACTTTGTTTCAAGAATTGGCGAAGACGAGTATTGATTTTCTAGCCAATCGGCCGTCTGGAAACTTGCACGAATGCTAGATCATTTAGCGGGGATTTTTGGGAAAATGGTACTTGTAAAAAACTATAAAATAGCTTGCTAAAAAAGCAAATACTCGAAAATAATAGAAAATATTTTCAGGGCATAAATTAAGTTTCAAATTATACAATCAGAAAAAAGCAATTTCTTTGATTAAAAAAATTTTGTTTCATAATTTTTCCCAAATCGGCTGTTGATTTCTCAGTCAATTTCCATTCCGTCGTACATACATCTAAAACCCTTTCCTTTTCGGCAATTTATAGCCAAAATATTCGTAATCGGGGTAGTAGGTGCTCAGCACGTAGTAAAGACTCTTCGGGTTTTCCAGAATCTCCTTTTTCCACTCGTGTTTGTGCGATTTCTTCAGCGGTCGAGTGTGTTTCGTCCCGGAGACACGGGCCAGCGACTGAAAAGATTTTTATAAAACTTTTATCGGATCTTTATCGATTAAATATACAGGGTGTCCCAATAAAAAAGGTCACGCTTGCATTTTGTCATTTCAAATCCGATCGACTTGAAATTTTGAACAGAGCTGCAGAAGGGAATTTAAAATGTTCACAGAAACTTTCACCCCGATCGGTACAGTAGTTTTCGAGTTATAGCAAAAATAAACTTTATTTTACGTTTTTAACCTGGATTTTGCCGGAATTGAGTCTTGGAATGTATCGCAAAAATGAAGCGCCGACCCTTTTCTACCTCAGAAAAATTTTTATTTCGTAAAATTCGTCTTGGAAATAGGTTGTTTAAGTAATTTTAACAAGGTGTTATCATTCCCGATGTTAAGAAGAATAAGGGATTGAGGGCCAAAATTGATGTTAATTGATGCAAAGTCCAAAAAGATAGCCGAAAAAATGAAGCAAAAGTGTTGAAAAAAACAGTATTTTTGCTATAACTCGAAAAGTACTGTACCGAACGGGCTGAAAGTTTCTGTGAACATTCTAAATTCCCTTCCGCGGCTCTGTTCCAAATTTCAGGTCGATCAGATTTGAAATGGCGAAATGCCAGCGTGACCTTTTTTATTGGGACACCCTGTATATTTCTACTGAACCCCACTTGTAATAGACATTAAAGCGAAGCCGAAGCAGCCTCAGCATACTTTTAAGGCTGATCACAAGCCTATCAAAAACGTAAGCAAAGCATAAGCAAAAACTAAAGCCAAGCTTTAGCCTAAACCTAAGCTAAGCCAAGGCTAAGCCGACCTAAGCTAAGCCAAGTGTAATTCTAAGCTAAAAGCTTGTAAGCTAGGCCTAAGTACAACCTAAGCCCGACCAAAACCCCAGCCATACATAAGCCTACCCTCGGTCGGAGACTTAAGCCAAGACCCAAGCATACTTTGAAGCTTTAAAAAGCCCAAGCTAAACCTAAGCTGAAGCCTAAGCCCAAGCCTAAGCTGAGCAAAACAAAAGCCAAACTAAAGCCAAGCTAAGTACCTCTTCCCACTGCAAGCCCACAAAAATCTACCTTTACTTAAGCTATGCCGAAGCTTAAGTAAAGGTCAGAGCTCAAGCTCGAGCTCGCACCTAAGTCGACTCTCAAGCACGCGAAAACCTAAGCGAAGCGCCAGTCTAAACTCAGGCCAGGTCTGAGCATGAGCTCAAACTCAAGCCCACTCCCTAGTAAGGCTCAGGTTCCAAATATCCTATCGATGAAAATGGATGTTTCCAGATGAAGGAAAAACAATATTGCGCGAAAATCTTTAATGAATAAGTGTCGGCAACCGGTAAAATTAAAAAATTGTTGCCTTTTGTATGGCCCATTCAGGGATGTGGGCCTCCCGGAAGACGGTCGCCAATTTCTCTGCCATCTTTGAGCCGTTGTCTGGAAGAATCTTGTTCTGGGTTTCTCTCGCTCGCTCACTCTCTCACTCTCCTTCTCTCTCTCTCTCTCTCTCTCTCTCTCTCTCTCTCTCTCTCTCTTTCTCTCTTTCTCTCTCTCTTTCTCTCTCTTTCTCTCTCATCACTCCTCTCTCTCTCCTTCACTCTCTCTCTCTTTCTCTCTCTCTCTCTCTCTCTCTCTCTCTCTCTCTCTTTCTCTCTCTCTCTTTCTTTCTCTCTCTGACTCCTCTCTCTCTCTCTCTCTCCTCACCTGTATACTGGATGATGCGTAGCCGCTTTTTATTATATCGAAATCGGGTTGGGATGTATCTGAAAAGAGCATTGCATCGTCACAACGGTCATGCAGGCACTAGTGATCTAAATCCCCAGTTGACCATAAGATTTCGTGAAACCTTTTTGTGCAAATTTCAGACTGCCAATTTAGATTACGATACCGCCTTAAATAACATTGAAAATTAAAAGGGCCTTTTAATGATTGAGGCTGGATTGTATAAGATTAATTTTGCGTCTTCACAATCCTCTATCAATTTAAATTTATTATTTATTTATTAATTAAATTATATTTTTTTTTGATTTGGACGCCTGGAATAGAAACTACTATTTAGCAGCAAAAGCACGACGAATAACCACGAATTTAGGAGTTTTGCTTTCCAAATTTTATAAAAAGCGAAATTTGGAAAATCGATGTTTTAAACAAATTAAAAGAGGCGTGGTTCTGGAAAATTTTATTAGGTGGAAGAATTCTTACTGGCAATTTTGCTTTCTATTTTTTAATTCTTTAAACAAGTATAGCTATTCAGACTCAAATATTGTTGTTTTCAAAATAACTAACCGATAGGCTGGCTGTATATGGTCGTGGATGTGTTTTTCGAGCGGAAGCCCTCTTGGCACAATGCCACGCCGGACCCAATCATGGACGAGACGGGCAAAATCGTGAATATCGTGCACGGATGGACCGCATCGACGGAGCCCTTCCTCGCTGAAATTTTTCTTTAAACAAAGTATCATAATTTTGAGCAACAAATTTTCTAATCTAAATTGTGATTAACGTTACTAAATAAATACGAGGAAAGTAGGTAAATGTTAAAAGTTTACCTGATTAAGCCTAAACAGAGAGTCGATCAAGGGCTAAGATTGTTAGATAGATGCATTTTTGTTCTTTTTGCGGTACGGTAGTTCAATTAGTTATTTGTTACTACGGATAGTTAGATTAGAAGCTGCACTAATTCTCATTTATTACCGTTAAAAAAACTCGCTTGCATTGTCACGAAATTAGAGTCGTCAAGAGCGATTTTTTGGGAAACATCGGTTTTTTCGGAATTTATCTCGCGTAATTTTTAATTTTAGATGCGTAGAATTTGGTGGTGATAATTTTATTTTTATTGTTAAAGGTATCCATATTTAATATGCGATGATGCTGTTAATCTTCGAAATTTTTCTTGAACTCATGATCCTTAATTCCGCGTAAAGACCCGTATTCTGGGGCGAAACATACCCTTTTCAAAACCTATTTACCAGTTTACTAAACTTGTTTAAGATTTTACTACTTTTTAAAAACGTATTTAAAACGGTTAAGTTTTGGGCTTCAGACCTCCTTTAAATGAACCTAGTGCAGGCGCGTGCGTGTGCGTCGAGTGTTTCGGTGACTCTAAGAAAAGCTCGTAATGCGCAACCGCTTGCCGAGGTTCCGATGGATCCCAACAACTAACCAAATAATCGCAAATTCAACAGAAATTTGTACTGAAACATTTTATTTCACCCGGCTTTGTAGTTTTTTTTTAGTAATTGACATTATAATTTTATTGTGTTTTTTCCAGCCTCTAGATAATTTTTAGCGTTTCGGTGTTTCTCTGTGTATTAATCAATTAGAGAGTTGATACTTAAAGAAAAAACGTACATGCAAAGCCATCCATACATCGAGACAAATCGATCCATCGGATCTCGGGCAATCACAATCTGAGGTTGTCGATCCACGCTTAGAACCGGCCAGCTAAAAAAAGTGTTTCGAGATGGGTAGTGGATTAAGCGGATTATGATGGTATTAATCCTTGACGATCCTAGGCTAATTATCTTCCTTTATCCTTGATATGAATTTGTAAAATGCCCGCAATACGTCCGAAAATAGTTGTGGGAGTTTAGTTGTTAGTTGTTTTTAGTTACCGCCTCCAGGCGTAGGCTCTGGGTATCTAATAATCGCAACTAATTAAACTGGTGGTTTTCCAGCTTTAGACTATTTTTGCAATGAATATTTTCGGCTGAAACTAAAGCTGATAGAATATTTTTTGATGCTCTATCGGATCACCCTAAAATTCACGAAAAAGAATAGCGAAATTATCAAAAGTATAATGAGCTCGTTTGGCTGGGGGTGGGATCAAAAAAAGCGTTTCGATTGCCGCAGACTCTAAAAACTACTTTGGAGCGCTAATATGCCCATTCGAAGTTCCGCTAGAATTTTTCTATCTACCACCGTACCTTGAGGTAAGTATGTATAAAAAAAGGAATTCACGCTTTTCAGGGACTGGCAAGTGATACTGAATTTTTTTGGCTATGGATTTTGCGGCGACCGCGAGACGCAATGCGATTTTTTCGACAAACCCAGAAATGTAACAGTAAGACTTTTAATAGTGTTTCTAGTAAAATGTGATATTTTTTGTAGTTAAAAATTTTACATTTTTTACATTTAGGAGCGGTAAAAATTAATTCGGAAACGTCTCCTTTATTTATATGAAAAATGGGTTATTCGGAGAATTCGATGTCTTTGGATTTATAATTTTTTGTTGCTTATTTTCCAGAAATTTATAGGTTTCATTACAATAGGAGGTCAAGCTTCGCAGTTCCCGGATAATAAATATCATTTTAAGCTCTGTCAAAATGGATAAATTTGTTTGGTTTGGCTGAACTAAAGCTCTTTGTCGTCTTGTCATATTGACCAGGAATTGAAACACAAGTTTTTCACGTAAAAAAAACTATTTAAATTTTTTGGATTTCTTGTTCAACTCACGCCCTCTCGCGTCGCCAATAAAACCAGCCCTTCTCGATGCAGAAACTAAAAATTGTTATATTTATTTAGCTTATAGATCCTGAAACATACTTTTCATTCTTGGTCCCATATTTGAGGGGCGTCTTTCGCCCGTGGTATAATTGCGACAGATCGCAGAGCACCTAATAAAAAGGCGTTTTAAACATTGGATATAAATTTTCGTTGTATATTTGATTAAATTAATCATTAAATATTTCATTTATATTATTCTTTTATTATTTTTTGATACCAAAAAGTGTGCCGATTAAAACAACTCCAATTTTAGGGTATCCATTAAAGCGCGAAACATTTTTTCATATAAAATTGTAGGCAGCCGTTTAGTAGCACGATTATATAGTTTCGACCATGTTTATTAATTAATATAAAATGGCCTATTTTTGAAAGTCTTAAGCCCTACCTGCAACATTGTTGTCGACATACTTTTCGGTATTTTTGTGTACCCAACTCCGCCGAACACTACTGGATGCCGCTGAAATACACTTTTCGACATGGGATTCGATTAAATTTTATACCCCGATATCATTTATTAATAAATTTTGTAAATAATAAAAAAGGGGGAAGGTAGCGCCAGAATATAATTTATTATTTTTAGAAAGCATTTTGGAAGGCCGCACTAGAACTTCAAAATTGCAATCCATAGAAGAAAACCACGAAACATTTTTTTAGAAGCTCTTTAGAACGGGTTTGAAATCATCTCGTCAAGGTTTGAAACATTTGGCTTTTAAAAATTCGTTCTGTAGCAAACAAAATGGAAAGGTTTTATTAAAATAGTTAAGTAAGCCGAATAATTTTTCGAATTAGTAATGCATGCCTAATCTTTGTCTTATTTAAATTTGTGTTGCCATCGATTACAACCAGGGTATATAGGAAGACCCACAACTGAGAAATTAAAGGAACCTGGCGTTATGGGAAAGCTGAAACACCAATTAGTTTTCCCGGCTTTGCAAACATCAGTGTTCTGCTTCCGGAAAGCATGTTTTACTCAAAAACTACCACCAGCTCGAGTTTTGAACAGCAATAGTTCTTTGAAATAAGCTGTCCAAACTTAAAAAATGAAGGATTAAATTAATTAATTCAAATAAAATTAAAATTTGTAACATTTTACGACAACAATTGATTGATCCCACCCTTGATTATCGATTTTGCTAATTTAGGAAGATGAGTACAAAAGCTCAATAAATAAACAGGGACCTCACCTTTTTGGTTTTGCCAACGTTACTGGCCATTTTAGTCGAACGGCCGGTAAATAAATGCTGGCATGCGCTTCAAAAAGGATGTTTTACTCAATTACTATCACCAGCTAACGTTTTAAAATTTAAAATGGTTGCAAAAATTATGTTTTAAATTTAATGGTAGCCATCTACTATTTAATGTTAGCAATCGTATAGTCGGCAATTCTCGATTTTCCAATTTGGGAAGGCAGGTATCAAAGCTCAATAAAGTTGACTCTACCTTTTTCGATTTTGCCATCACTACGGTCGAGGAATAAAATGAGATAGAAAATAATAGGAGATACAGCAAGAATCGTGACATCAAAATATAGATATGGATTACGGTAGTCGGGGTGAGTAATAGAAAATAGGGAAGAAAGGGGGATACGGAGGGGAATAGCTAGGGGATGGGAAAGGAAGAAGAAGAAGAACGGGGACGATCATCTTAAGATTTGTGGCTTTCGGTAAGGGCCTTTGGTGGGCGAGAGAAAGGGGAGAGAGAGAGAGAGAGAGAGAGAGAGAGAGAGAGACAGAGAATAATTGAATGTCCCCCTCAGCCTGGGGCAAGAAAGCACATTCCCCGGGTATGGGCAGCAAAAAATACTTCAACGCCAAACCACCCCCGGCGACAGGTTTGCCAGGTATTGAAACCCGCTTTTAAGAGAATCCACGGAATTAACAGTGTTTTATAATATAAATAAAATAATCTAAAGCTTATATACGCCAAATTTCGGATCTATTTATTAAATAACCGGCCCACCTTAAAAACATGCCAAATCTACGTTTCATACATTTAAAATTCCCGACTTCATGCTGGTAAAAGTCGTAATTCAACTTTGTTTTAACCAATAAATTTTTCAGGAAATCCATCCAGTCATTTTTAGCTACTGGAACAAAAAACTGATAAAATCTTATAAAAACTATTAAAAACAAGTTTCTAAACTAAGCAACCAATAATTCTTAACTATCAATTCCCTGAAATGATGTGATTCGAAAGGATCCGGAAATTAAGGTTGGTTTTTGATAAGAGTTCATAGAAAAAATTCGTGTAAAAACAAAGTAACCCCTTGACACGACCTACCAGTTTTTCCATGCTTTCTGGAAATTCTATGTTTCGGCAACATTTAAATAATAAAGACAACAGTAGCAACCAATATTTTTGTTTGAAGCGTCCTTAAAGGGATAGGGGCGGCATGAGCCAATCGATTACGCGCGGGAAAGAAAATGTCTCTGCACCTCTCCCCTGGGCGCCCTCTCTCGTCGCCCCAAGGGGGGGTTCAACAGATGCCGTCCTCATCTCTTTAAGAGCCTATCTTTTTATCGAAAAGCCTAGACACGTTAAAAATGAAATGTTTCAAGAAGCAGTGTAGGGCCCAGTTAAATTTAAAACAGCAAAATTAGTTTTAGGACCTGAAAAATTAGACGTTGCGCAAAATATGAGAAAGGACTGTAACCTTTCAAATTAGTAGCGTTGTGACACGAATCTAGGATTATTGAAGCACTTACAAAAATACATTTTCAATTTTTTTTGTCTACTTTAAGATGAATTTTAGCCACAGAAATAATTGCTATACGAATTGGCGGCATTGCGTATCGTCCATGCCAGCATTTTTTTTGAAACGCACATTCTCAAAAGAATCCTGCGAATTTTAAACATATTTATTTCCTTGAATTACGTCGACGTGTTTTCCACGCCCGTGTCGCTTCGGAATCCGGCACTTTTGAGAGCCCAATAAGTGAATTATTTTTTGTTTTAAAGGTGAGTATTCTAGGTTTCATAAAAGTTGCCATTACGCTGCTTGTAAATGAATTTATTAATTCATATCACTTGTTTCGTATCCTAATTTTCAATTCATTTCCGGTAATCAACAAGTCTAAAAAAACACGTTAATGAATGTTTTAGACGACATTGTAGAGAGACGTTTAAATCTCACGTCATAAATCACAGTAAATGGTTTTGGAAATTTGGTGTTGCGTAGAATGTTAAGAAGCACTGCACTCATTAAAAATTAGTCTTCCAAGGTCGACACGAAAAAAACTAATTTTAAATTTTTCACGTTTTTCAATGGAAAATTGCCAAAATATTGCATCAAGCTTTAAGAGTTAAATATTGCTAATATTAAACGAGTGGGCTGCAATTTTTACGCAGTAATTATTTACAGCCGGTGGTGTTTGAAACATTTATTCTTAAAAGAACCCTCCAATTTTCAGGTAAATTTAATTGATTCAATTCTTCGACGTCTTCCCACGCAGCAGTCGTTTCGGCTTCTCCCCCCGGCAGTTGATGATTGCCGAGTGGACCTGCAAAAATTTAAATGTGATTCCTTGTTCATTTTTGGGTTAATTCATAAATACCGAACTGCGTATTTGCAACGAAGATGCAGTCACACAATTGCTCAGCCGAAAATGCACATAATCCTTGCTTTTTTTGATACATTTTCCCAAAGATGTGGTTATTTAGTTATGGTTAAATTTTACTAAAAATTCTAGTAAGCCGATAGCCATTATATTACGAGGCATATCTGGCCTAATCCAAGAATTTTGATTCCCCCCAAATTTCAGGCATGCAGTGATTGCTCGGAAATCAGCAATTTCAACAACGCCTTCCCGCGAAACATTGGGTTTTCACCGAGTTTTTGTGCCCCGTTTTATTCTTGAGTTTTGATACGTGCATTAATGAAAGAAAAAGATACTTTAAGGCCTCCAAAAAATAGTACAAAAGATCTCGAATTATGCATGTCAGAAAGGCTGGCGACCCACCTCCGGATTCCGCTTAATCGACTTTCTGGCAAAATCCTCAACTTCCCCACAGGTCGTATTGGCCGGAATCGAGACGCCGAGCTTCGCCGTCATCGCCCCGTTCATATTAACCGGCTGAAACGTGTAAAAACAGCGTATTTTGGACTGTGGTGTAGCTTTACAAAGCCGTCAAAGTCGTAGACTTCTAACTTTAACCTTCATATAAAACTTCGCTTATTTTCAAAATTTCCGGTGTTTCTGAAAAGAAGCACACGGAGTATATTTTGGTGGTTCAATCAAAATACAAAAAAGTGCATTAAAATATGTATTATTATTGAAACAGAAATCTTTTTTAATGAACCGGTAATCAGTCGAAAAAGTTTGCAGAAAACTGTTTCACCTCGGCGCAATTCCCCCGCGTAATAATTTTCACCCAATTAGAGATGGCAGTCCCTCCCAAAAATTGCCAACCTCAACACTCTCCAGCTTCAGCTTGCCCTGCTCCATCGGCTTCGTTAACTAAAATCGATTTTGTTGATTCAGGTTATTTTTTTTTCTTGAGTAATTTAGTTTAATTTAAAAGATGAATACATTAATTTCATTTTAAAAAATCTAATCTAACAAAAATAAAAAAATGTCATCCTTATTTAACTCGATTTAATTTTTGTCTCGGTATGTTTCAGACCTCTTTCTTAACCGCATCCAGAAATGGTCCGCTATTCGCCGCGTCGTACGGCATCGTCGTCCGCAACAACACGAATACCTGAAAATTCTGTGTTTCTAATTTCAGGGTGTTTGCGCGTTGTTCAATTTTCTAGTACGCTCATCGATCGCGTTCAAAATATTAAATTGGAATTTACTAACATAATATTATAATTTAAAGATCTTAATGATCAACTAAAAAATCCTTTAATTTAAAAATTCTTTAATTGCCATTTATGGTGGTATTTTTCAACACCAACACTCTAAACCTCGGCGCAGAAATTCTTCATAAGATTTCCGGCAAAACAAAACTAATTTTCGGAAATTCGGTTATTTTCAATCAATTAAATACAAATTAAAATTATTTAAAATATGATATATTTTAACAGACTAAATTGCCTTGAGTTTGATTCCCAGATTACTAGAAAAATTAGACTTGTCAAAAATCACGTACTGTTGTTTCAATACGATATCTTTTACTTTCTAGGAGGAATAAGCCAATGTCTAGTTGAAGATAGGTCAAAATATTCCACAAAAACCGGGATAATTCGCAAAATACAGTTGATTGTTAATTTAATTTTTAACCCACCCGACTGCTTTTTTCCGGAGCTACCGTACGCCCCGTTGGGCTGGCTACAGTGGTGGAGAGACCGGCGACGGTTAGCAGCAAAATTAGCTTCATTTTTTGATCTTTTTTCTAAAGTATTAAATTATGTTTACATTTGGCTGTGAATAGAAAAACCAAAAAAATGAAGGCAAAATAGAAAATGCAGTACCAACGTATAATAAAAAATTGTCAAAATAAACGTATGAAAATTTTCTGAAACTCAAAATTTTAACGTGATTTAGGAAATTTCAAAGTTTCTGAAAAGGCTAACTGACGATTTTATGTAAGAATCATGAATGGAACATCATCTGTAATTTTTAAAGATGCTACGAAACTAGGTATTTTAAAGAAATATGTTTCAAAAATTTTTACAATTCAAAGTTTTAGTGTAGGGTAAGGCTTTCGCACAATGATTGTTTTTAAAGATTAATGAAACATATGAATACATAATAATACTAATAAGATATATTGTTTGAAATTGAAATTTTAAAGCTACACGCCAATCCTACAGACAGCTACGTCGTTTGCCGCCGGTTTTATACGATGCCCAGTGCGTCTAAAGTACATATCGTAAATACGGGCGCGTCAGCCGACGCGTTTGTCCTATTGACGTTTCACCGATCTTTCTTTGTAGACGGTTGCGCGTTTTTTCGAATACAAATAGGACGGAAACAGGAAGAAAAATGCTTTTTTTTTGGAGGTACAGAAGAAAAAATGTTTTATTGGAACCGGTGGAGCGGCGAAAGCTCGGATCGTTAATAGCGGTAACTGTGTCGTTTCGCATGGATTTTCCGGTGCTTCCGTGTTATCGGGGGGAGCAATTTTTTACCGGGGGAGCAGGGAATAACCAACTATCATAAAAAAGTAGAGGCGTCCGTCTGTGTGTGCGTCTGAAGCCGAATTCAACTCGAAGGGGAAATGAGCTAGAGCTTAGCGCTCTTCGGATTCGGATAGAGCGTGGTCAGAAACCCCTAAATTGACAAAAAATTATGAAAAAATTTTAGTTTAAATTATTAAAACTAACTTTGAGAGTGGCGCCTTAATAAAACGAGTCGCGCCCCTCTCCCGGGATCTGAAGCCATCGGGAAGGTATTTAGGTAGCTTTTGAAGGGGATTTCGGCTATGGGGGTAACTGAAGCCATCAGAAGGTATTAAAGTAGTTCAAGTATCTAAGTTTTTGCAGGGGTTTGGCTAGAGAAGGTATCTGAAGGCTAGCGTGGGTATTGAGGAAGGTAGAGATGTAATGTGGTGGTGTAGGACATGCAGAGTAGCCCGAAGGCCAGCCGATTACAGTCGCGAAGCGACTGGTTTTTTAAGAAGGCGGTTTAGGGCTGAAGTAGTTAAATGTCGACAACTTCCGTCGCATCTTACACTGTTTTTATTAAAAAAAAACAAGCATTCGTTGTCTTTGATTTTGTTTGTCATAAAATTTAAGAGTCATAAAATTGAAGCATTTGAGAAGGCACCGATCTTCCTCAGCTCGTCAGGAAAGTAAAAGGGTATTTCTTTTTTCTTGCGGTATATCGTTTGCCTATGCGGTTCTTTTGCATCATCGGGGGGAGGAGGGCGGAGCGGCTATTTTGCGGGGCCTGAACAAAATATAAACATATTTAAACTAGAAACGACTATCGAAAAACTTTCAAAAACTGGAATTTAGGCCAAAAACCGCCATTTTGGTCAAAAAGTGATTCTTTGATAAAAATTTGTGCAATTTTGAGCATTATGAGTAGTTAAAGGTATCACTAAAATCTCGCTTAAAAAGTGGGTCGTGGTCGGGAATTTGGGCCCTTAGTCGTCGAGCCCTTGCGCATCCCTTCTCCCCTCTGTCCCATGGCACCTGTCCCAGGAGAAAAAAAATTTGAGTTTAGAAGGAAGTTGTCCCCCCCTCCCGATATTGCTCAAGAACCGCGAATTCCGGAAACACTGAGCAACCGGCAATAAATTAGATCCGTACATCGCAAAAAACTTGAAAAGCGTGTGTTTTACAAAACATACCGAGCCGGAAAAATTTAAAAGTAACAATCTCACCAACAGATAGACTAGACGGAAAATCAAGCAGAATAAAGAGTGAATTAGAAAAGTTAAAACTAAGTAAGTAAGCCACTAAGTAGTCCAAAATATAGTACTGCAAATCCTTAAAAGGTAAGCAAACGTCTCCTCCTCCTTGTTTTGAAAAGAAACATTTATAATTTGAGCTTTTTTTAGGCCATTGTGGCAGCATTTGTCACGGGTTAATAAAGCCAAGGCTCGGATTTTTTGCGCTAGATAATTGCTCTGTTATTATATAACCTAGTCTTCGTCTGCTATGTGCACATAATCAATGCAAATCACAAGAATTATGGTCGCCACCGCCATGGAAACATCAACAAAAGTGCGAAGGCATCGCATTTCCCCGTTAAGCGATGCAAAAACGGGCCGTTGGCGATTTCTGAACATTTATTTGGAGAATTTAGGGCAGGACGCTGCAAAGTACGAATTTACGAAATACAATAGAGATATCGGAAACTATCAACTTATCCTCGTTCTCAAGAAAGCTTCATGATACAGCACCTTCCCTAGCAAGATTTAGAATCTAAAAACATGTGAGTCATGACACCGAGGCGTTAAAATAGCTCCTGCTCATACTACGAGCTTCAGAAGTTTGGACCCCCCCCCATATTCCCCTTGCGGCTAAACACGAAACTTCTAACGCCTCGTTCTCATCATAGTTTCATGATACAGCACCTTTAGAAGGTTCCCTTGCAAGATTTAGAATCTGAAAACATGTGAGTCATGACACCGAGGCGTTAAAATAGCTCCTGCTCATACTACGAGCTTCAGAAGGTTGGACCCCCCAATATTCACCTAGCGGCTAAACACGAAACTTCTAACGCCTCGTTCTCATCATAGCTTCATGATACAGCACCTTTAGAAGGTTCCCTTGCAAGATTTAGAATCTGAAAACATGTGAGTCATGACACCGAGGCGTTAAAATAGCTCCTGCTCATACTACGAGCTTCAGAAGGTTGGACCCCCAATATTCCCTAGCGGCTAAACACGAAACTTCTAACGCCTCGTTCTCATCATAGCTTCATGATACAGCACCTTTAGAAGGTTCCCTAGCAAGATTTAGAATCTGAAAACATGTGAGTCATGACACCGAGGCGTTAAAATAGCTCCTGCTCATACTACGAGCTTCAGAAGGTTGGACCCCCATATTCCGGATGCGGCTAAACACGAAACTTCTAACGCCTCGTTCTCATCATAGCTTCACGATACAGCACCTTTAGAAGGTTCCCTAGCAAGATTTAGAATCTGAAAACATGTGAGTCATGACACCGAGGCGTTAAAATAGCTCCTGCTCATACTACGAGCTTCAGAAGGTTGGACCCCCATATTCCGGATGCGGCTAAACACGAAACTTCTAACGCCTCGTTCTCATCATAGCTTCATGATACAGCACCTTTAGAAGGTTCCCTAGCAAGATTTAGAATCTGAAAACATGTGAGTCATGACACCGAGGCGTTAAAATAGCTCCTGCTCATACTACGAGCTTCAGAAGGTTGGACCCCCCATATTCCGGATGCGGCTAAACACGAAACTTCTAACGCCTCGTTCTCATCATAGCTTCATGATACAGCACCTTTAGAAGGTTCCCTAGCAAGATTTAGAATCTGAAAACATGTGAGTCATGACACCGAGGCGTTAAAATAGCTCCTGCTCATACTACGAGCTTCAGAAGGTTGGACCCCCCATATTCCGGATGCGGCTAAACACGAAATTTCTAACGCCTCGTTCTCATCATAGCTTCACGATACAGCACCTTTAGAAGGTTGCCTAGCAAGATTTAGAATCTGAAAACATGTGAGTCATGACACCGAGGCGTTAAAATAGCTCCTGCTCATACTACGAACTTCAGAAGGTTGGACCCCCCATATTCCGGATGCGGCTAAACACGAAACTTCTAACGCCTCGTTCTCATCATAGCTTCATGATACAGCACCTTTAGAAGGTTCCCTAGCAAGATTTAGGATCTGAAAACATGTGAATCATGACACCGAGGCGTTAAAATAGCTCCTGCTCATACTACGAGCTTCAGAAGGTTGGACCCCCCCATATTCCGGATGCGGCTAAACACGAAACTTCTAACGCCTCGTTCTCATCATAGCTTCATGATATAGCACCTTTGGAAGGTTCCCAAGCAAGATTTAGAATCTGAAAACATGTGAGTCATGACACCGAGGCGTTAAAATAGCTCCTGCTCATACTACGAGCTTCAGAAGGTTGGACCCCCCATATTCCGGATGCGGCTAAACACGAAACTTCTAACGCCTCGTTCTCATCATAGCTTCATGATATAGCACCTTTGGAAGGTTCCCAAGCAAGATTTAGAATCTGAAAACATGTGAGTCATGACACCGAGGCGTTAAAATAGCTCCTGCTCATACTACGAACTTCAGAAGGTTGGACCCCCCCATATTCCGGATGCGGCTAAACACGAAACTTCTAACGCCTCGTTCTCATCATAGCTTCATGATACAGCACCTTTAGAAGGTTCCCTAGCAAGATTTAGAATCTGAAAACATGTGAATCATGACACCGAGGCGTTAAAATAGCTCCTGCTCATACTACGAGCTTCAGAAGGTTGGACCCCCCATATTCCGGATGCGGCTAAACACGAAACTTCTAACGCCTCGTTCTCATCATAGCTTCATGATACAGCACCTTTAGAAGGTTCCCTAGCAAGATTTAGAATCTGAAAACATGTGAATCATGACACCGAGGCGTTAAAATAGCTCCTGCTCATACTACGAGCTTCAGAAGGTTGGACCCCCATATTCCGGATGCGGCTAAACACGAAACTTCTAACGCCTCGTTCTCATCATAGCTTCATGATACAGCACCTTTAGAAGGTTCCCTAGCAAGATTTAGAATCTGAAAACATGTGAGTCATGACACCGAGGCGTTAAAATAGCTCCTGCTCATACTACGAGCTTCAGAAGGTTGGACCCCCCAATATTCACCTAGCGGCTAAACACGAAACTTCTAACGCCTCGTTCTCATCATAGCTTCATGATACAGCACCTTTAGAAGGTTCCCTAGCAAGATTTAGAATCTGAAAACATGTGAATCATGACACCGAGGCGTTAAAATAGCTCCTGCTCATACTACGAGCTTCAGAAGGTTGGACCCCCCGATATTCACCTAGCGGCTAAACACGAAACTTCTAACGCCTCGTTCTCATCATAGCTTCATGATACAGCACCTTTAGAAGGTTCCCTAGCAAGATTTAGAATCTGAAAACATGTGAATCATGACACCGAGGCGTTAAAATAGCTCCTGCTCATACTACGAGCTTCAGAAGGTTGGACCCCCCCAATATTCACCTAGCGGCTAAACACGAAACTTCTAACGCCTCGTTCTCATCATAGCTTCATGATACAGCACCTTTAGAAGGTTCCCTAGCAAGATTTAGAATCTGAAAACATGTGAGTCATGACACCGAGGCACTAAAATAGCTCCTGCTCATACTAGGAGCTTCAGAAGGTTGGACCCCCCAATATTCACCGAGCGGCTAAACACGAAACTTCTAACGCCTCGTTCTCATCATAGCTTCATGATACAGCACCTTTAGAAGGTTCCCTAGCAAGATTTAGAATCTGAAAACATGTGAATCATGACACCGAGGCGTTAAAATAGCTCCTGCTCATACTACGAGCTTCAGAAGGTTGGACCCCCAATATTCCGTATGCGGCTAAACACGAAACTTCTAACGCCTCGTTCTCATCATAGCTTCATGATACAGCACCTTTAGAAGGTTCCCTAGCAAGATTTAGAATCTGAAAACATGTGAATCATGACACCGAGGCGTTAAAATAGCTCCTGCTCATACTACGAGCTTCAGAAGGTTGGACCCCCCAATATTCACCTAGCGGCTAAACACGAAACTTCTAACGCCTCGTTCTCATCATAGCTTCATGATACAGCACCTTTAGAAGGTTCCCTAGCAAGATTTAGAATCTGAAAACATGTGAATCATGACACCGAGGCGTTAAAATAGCTCCTGCTCATACTACGAGCTTCAGAAGGTTGGACCCCCAATATTCACGTATGCGGCTAAACACGAAACTTCTAACGCCTCGTTCTCATCATAGCTTCATGATACAGCACCTTTAGAAGGTTCCCTAGCAAGATTTAGAATCTGAAAACATGTGAGTCATGACACCGAGGCGCTAAAATAGCTCCTGCTCATACTACGAGCTTCAGAAGGTTGGACCCCCAATATTCACCTAGCGGCTAAACACGAAACTTCTAACGCCTCGTTCTCATCATAGCTTCATGATACAGCACCTTTAGAAGGTTCCCTAGCAAGATTTAGAATCTGAAAACATGTGAGTCATGACACCGAGGCGTTAAAATAGCTCCTGCTCATACTACGAGCTTCAGAAGGTTGGACCCCCCATATTCCGGATGCGGCTAAACACGAAACTTCTAACGCCTCGTTCTCATCCTAGCTTCATGATACAGCACCTTTAGAAGGTTCCCTAGCAAGATTTAGAATCTGAAAACATGTGAGTCATGACACCGAGGCGTTAAAATAGCTCCTGCAAATACTACGAGCTTCAGAAGGTTGGACCCCCCAATATTCACCTAGCGGCTAAACACGAAACTTCTAACGCCTCGTTCTCATCATAGCTTCATGATACAGCACCTTTAGAAGGTTCCCTAGCAAGATTTAGAATCTGAAAACATGTGAATCATGACACCGAGGCGTTGAAATAGCTCTTACTCATACTACGAGCTTCAGAAGGTTGGACCCCCCCATATTCCGGATGCGGCTAAACACGAAACTTCTAACGCCTCGTTCTCATCATAGCTTCATGATACAGCACCTTTAGAAGGTTCCCTAGCAAGATTTAGAATCTGAAAACATGTGAATCATGACACCGAGGCGTTAAAATAGCTCCTGCTCATACTACGAGCTTCAGAAGGTTGGACCCCCCCATATTCCGGATGCGGCTAAACACGAAACTTCTAACGCCTCGTTCTCATCATAGCTTCATGATACAGCACCTTTAGAAGGTTCCCCAGCAAGATTTAGAATCTGAAAACATGTGAATCATGACAGCGAGGCACTAAAATAGCTCCTGCTCATAATAGGAGCTTCAGAAGGTTGGACCCCCCAATATTCACCTAGCGGCTAAACACGAAACTTCTAACGCCTCGTTCTCATCATAGCTTCATGATACAGCACCTTTAGAAGGTTCCCTAGCAAGATTTAGAATCTGAAAACATGTGAGTCATGACACCGAGGCGTTAAAATAGCTCCTGCTCATACTACGAGCTTCAGAAGGTTGGACCCCCCCCATATTCCGGATGCGGCTAAACACGAAACTTCTAACGCCTCGTTCTCATCATAGCTTCATGATACAGCACCTTTAGAAGGTTCCCTAGCAAGATTTAGAATCTGAAAACATGTGAGTCATGACACCGAGGCACTAAAATAGCTCCTGCTCATAATAGGAGCTTCAGAAGGTTGGACCCCCCAATATTCACCTAGCGGCTAAACACGAAACTTCTAACGCCTCGTTCTCATCATAGCTTCATGATACAGCACCTTTAGAAGGTTCCCTAGCAAGATTTAGAATCTGAAAACATGTGAATCATGACACCGAGGCGTTAAAATAGCTCCTGCTCATACTACGAGCTTCAGAAGGTTGGACCCCCCATATTCCGGATGCGGCTAAACACGAAACTTCCTAACGCCTCGTTCTCATCATAGCTTCATGATACAGCACCTTTAGAAGGTTCCCCAGCAAGATTTAGAATCTGAAAACATGTGAATCATGACACCGAGGCGTTAAAATAGCTCCTGCTCATACTACGAGCTTCAGAAGGTTGGACCCCCCAATATTCACCTAGCGGCTAAACACGAAACTTCTAACGCCTCGTTCTCATCATAGCTTCATGATACAGCACCTTTAGAAGGTTCCCTAGCAAGATTTAGAATCTGAAAACATGTGAATCATGACACCGAGGCGTTAAAATAGCTCCTGCTCATACTACGAGCTTCAGAAGGTTGGACCCCCCCATATTCCGGATGCGGCTAAACACGAAACTTCTAACGCCTCGTTCTCATCATAGCTTCATGATAGCACCTTTGAAGGTTCCTAGCAAGATTTAGAATCTGAAAACATGTGAATCATGACACCGAGGCGTTAAAATAGCTCCTGCTCATACTCGGCTTCGAAGGTTGGACCCCCAATATTCACCGGCTAAACACGAAACTTCAACGCCTCGTTCTCATCATAGCTTCATGATACAGCACCTTTAGAAGGTTCCCTAGCAAGATTTAGAATCTGAAAACATGTGAATCATGACACCGAGGCGTTAAAATAGCTCCTGCTCATACTCGAGCTTCAGAAGGTTGGACCCCCATATTCACATGCGGCTAAACGAAACTTCTAACGCCTCGTTCTCATCATGCTTCATGATAGCACCTTAGAAGGTTCCCCAGCAAGATTTAGAATCTGAAAACATGTGAGCCCGGCAATAGCCCTCCACCGGGGGCCCCATATCCCTAGCGGCTAAACACGAAACTTCTAACGCCTCGTCTCATCATAGCTTCATGATACAGCACCTTTAGAAGGTTCCCTAGCAAGTTTAGAATCTGCTGGAATCATGACACCGAGGCGTTAAAATAGCTCCTGCTCATACTACGAGCTTCAGAAGGTTGGACCCCCCCATATTCCGGATGCGGCTAAACACACTTCTACGCCTCTTCTCATCATAGCTTCATGATACAGCACCTTTAGAAGGTTCCCTAGCAAGTTTAGATCTGAACATGTGAGTCATGACACCGAGGCTTAAAATAGCTCCTGCTCATACTACGGCTTCCAGAAGGTTGGACCCCAATATTCACCTAGCGGCTAAACACGAAACTTCTAACGCCTCGTTCTCATCATAGCTTCATGATACAGCACCTTTAGAAGGTTCCCTAGCAAGATTTAGAATCTGAAAACATGTGAATCATGACACCGAGGCGTTAAAATAGCTCCTGCTCATACTACGAGCTTCAGAAGGTTGGACCCCCATATTCCGGTGCGGCTAAAACGAAACTTCTAACGCCTGTTCTCATCATAGCTTCATGATACAGCACCTTTAGAAGGTTCCCTAGCAAGATTTAGAATCTGAAAACATGTGAATCATGACACCGGGGCGTTAAAATAGCTCCTGCTCATACTACGAGCTTCAGAAGGTTGGACCCCCCAATATTCACCTAGCGGCTAAACACGAAACTTCTAACGCCTCGTTCTCATCATAGCTTCATGATACAGCACCTTTAGAAGGTTCCCTAGCAAGATTTAGAATCTGAAAACATGTGAATCATGACACCGAGGCGTTAAAATAGCTCCTGCTCATACTACGAGCTTCAGAAGGTTGGACCCCCCATATTCCGGATGCGGCTAAACACGAAACTTCTAACGCCTCGTTCTCATCATAGCTTCATGATACAGCACCTTTAGAAGGTTCCCTAGCAAGATTTAGAATCTGAAAACATGTGAATCATGACACCGAGGCGTTAAAATAGCTCCTGCTCATACTACGAGCTTCAGAAGGTTGGACCCCCCAATATTCACCTAGCGGCTAAACACGAAACTTCTAACGCCTCGTTCTCATCATAGCTTCATGATACAGCACCTTTAGAAGGTTCCCTAGCAAGATTTAGAATCTGAAAACATGTGAAACCATGACACCGAGGCGTTAAAATAGCTCCTGCTCATACTACGAGCTTCAGAAGGTTGGACCCCCAATATTCACCTAGCGGCTAAACACGAAACTTCTAACGCCTTCCACATAGCTTCATGATACAGCACCTTAGAAGGTTCCCAGCAAGATTTAGAATCTGAAAACATGTGAATCATGACACCGAGGCGTTAAAATAGCTCCTGCTCATACTACGAGCTTCAGAAGGTTGGACCCCCATATTCCGGATGCGGCTAAACACGAAACTTCTAACGCCTCGTTCTCATCATAGCTTCATGATACAGCACCTTTAGAAGGTTCCCTAGCAAGATTTAGAATCTGAAAACATGTGAATCATGACACCGAGGCGTTAAAATAGCTCCTGCTCATACTACGAGCTTCAGAAGGTTGGACCCCCAATATTCACCTAGCGGCTAAACACGAAACTTCTAACGCCTCGTTCTCATCATAGCTTCATGATACAGCACCTTTAGAAGGTTCCCTAGCAAGATTTAGAATCTGAAAACATGTGAGTCATGACACCGAGGCGTTAAAATAGCTCCTGCTCATACTACGAGCTTCAGAAGGTTGGACCCCCCAATATTCACCTAGCGGCTAAACACGAAACTCTAACGCCTCGTTCTCATCATGCTTCATGATACAGCACCTTAGAAGGTTCCCTAGCAAATTAGAATCTGAAAACATGTGAGTCATGACACCGAGGCGTTAAAATAGCTCCTGCTCATACTACGAGCTTCAGAAGGTTGGACCCCCAATATTCACCTAGCGGCTAAACACGAAACTTCTAACGCCTCGTTCTCATCATAGCTTCATGATACAGCACCTTTAGAAGGTTCCCTAGCAAGATTTAGAATCTGAAAACATGTGAGTCATGACACCGAGGCGTTAAAATAGCTCCTGCTCATACTACGAGCTTCAGAAGGTTGGACCCCCCCATATTCCGGATGCGGCTAAACACGAAACTTCTAACGCCTCGTTCTCATCCTAGCTTCATGATACAGCACCTTTAGAAGGTTCCCTAGCAAGATTTAGAATCTGAAAACATGTGAGTCATGACACCGAGGCGTTAAAATAGCTCCTGCAAATACTACGAGCTTCAGAAGGTTGGACCCCCCAATATTCACCTAGCGGCTAAACACGAAACTTCTAACGCCTCGTTCTCATCATAGCTTCATGATACAGCACCTTTAGAAGGTTCCCTAGCAAGATTTAGAAT
Organism: Mesorhabditis spiculigera; assembly: GCA_958295435.1. NCBI lineage: Eukaryota > Metazoa > Nematoda > Chromadorea > Rhabditida > Rhabditidae > Mesorhabditis > Mesorhabditis spiculigera. Next base: position 11,263 of record CATQJA010002613.1, on the reverse strand, counting down.
CTGAAAACATGTGAGTCATGACACCGAGGCGTTAAAATAGCTCCTGCTCATACTACGAGCTTCAGAAGGTTGGACCCCCAATATTCACCTAGCGGCTAAACACGAAACTTCTAACGCCTCGTTCTCATCATAGCTTCATGATACAGCACCTTTAGAAGGTTCCCTAGCAAGATTTAGAATCTGAAAACATGTGAGTCATGACACCGAGGCGTTAAAATAGCTCCTGCTCATACTACGAGCTTCAGAAGGTTGGACCCCCATATTCCGGATGCGGCTAAACACGAAACTTCTAACGCCTCGTTCTCATCATAGCTTCATGATACAGCACCTTTAGAAGGTTCCCTAGCAAGATTTAGAATCTGAAAACATGTGAGTCATGACACCGAGGCGTTAAAATAGCTCCTGCTCATACTACGAGCTTCAGAAGGTTGGACCCCCCAATATTCACCTAGCGGCTAAACACGAAACTTCTAACGCCTCGTTCTCATCATAGCTTCATGATACAGCACCTTTAGAAGGTTCCCTAGCAAGATTTAGAATCTGAAAACATGTGAATCATGACACCGAGGCGTTAAAATAGCTCCTGCTCATACTACGAGCTTCAGAAGGTTGGACCCCCCCATATTCCGGATGCGGCTAAACACGAAACTTCTAACGCCTCGTTCTCATCATAGCTTCATGATACAGCACCTTTAGAAGGTTCCCTAGCAAGATTTAGAATCTGAAAACATGTGAGTCATGACACCGAGGCGTTAAAATAGCTCCTGCTCATACTACGAGCTTCAGAAGGTTGGACCCCCCAATATTCACCTAGCGGCTAAACACGAAACTTCTAACGCCTCGTTCTCATCATAGCTTCATGATACAGCACCTTTAGAAGGTTCCCTAGCAAGATTTAGAATCTGAAAACATGTGAGTCATGACACCGAGGCGTTAAAATAGCTCCTGCTCATACTACGAGCTTCAGAAGGTTGGACCCCCCCTTATTCCGGATGCGGCTAAACACGAAACTTCTAACGCCTCGTTCTCATCATAGCTTCATGATACAGCACCTTTAGAAGGTTCCCTAGCAAGATTTAGAATCTGAAAACATGTGAGTCATGACACCGAGGCGTTAAAATAGCTCCTGCTCATACTACGAGCTTCAGAAGGTTGGACCCCCCAATATTCACCTAGCGGCTAAACACGAAACTTCTAACGCCTCGTTCTCATCATAGCTTCATGATACAGCACCTTTAGAAGGTTCCCTAGCAAGATTTAGAATCTGAAAACATGTGAGTCATGACACCGAGGCGTTAAAATAGCTCCTGCTCATACTACGAGCTTCAGAAGGTTGGACCCCCCCCATATTCCGGATGCGGCTAAACACGAAACTTCTAACGCCTCGTTCTCATCATAGCTTCATGATACAGCACCTTTAGAAGGTTCCCTAGCAAGATTTAGAATCTGAAAACATGTGAGTCATGACACCGAGGCGTTAAAATAGCTCCTGCTCATACTACGAGCTTCAGAAGGTTGGACCCCCCAATATTCACCTAGCGGCTAAACACGAAACTTCTAACGCCTCGTTCTCATCATAGCTTCATGATACAGCACCTTTAGAAGGTTCCCAAGCAAGATTTAGAATCTGAAAACATGTGAATCATGACACCGAGGCGTTAAAATAGCTCCTGCTCATACTACGAGCTTCAGAAGGTTGGACCCCCATATTCCGGATGCGGCTAAACACGAAACTTCTAACGCCTCGTTCTCATCATAGCTTCATGATACAGCACCTTTAGAAGGTTCCCTAGCAAGATTTAGAATCTGAAAACATGTGAGTCATGACACCGAGGCGTTAAAATAGCTCCTGCTCATACTACGAGCTTCAGAAGGTTGGACCCCCAATATTCACCTAGCGGCTAAACACGAAACTTCTAACGCCTCGTTCTCATCATAGCTTCATGATACAGCACCTTTAGAAGGTTCCCTAGCAAGATTTAGAATCTGAAAAACATGTGAATCATGACACCGAGGCGTTAAAATAGCTCCTGCTCATACTACGAGCTTCAGAAGGTTGGACCCCCCATATTCCGGATGCGGCTAAACACGAAACTTCTAACGCCTCGTTCTCATCCTAGCTTCATGATACAGCACCTTTAGAAGGTTCCCTAGCAAGATTTAGAATCTGAAAACATGTGAGTCATGACACCGAGGCGTTAAAATAGCTCCTGCTCATACTACGAGCTTCAGAAGGTTGGACCCCCCCATATTCCGGATGGGGCTAAACACGAAACTTCTAACGCCTCGTTCTCATCATAGCTTCATGATATAGCACCTTTAGAAGGTTCCCAAGCAAGATTTAGAATCTGAAAACATGTGAGTCATGACACCGAGGCGTTAAAATAGCTCCTGCAAATACTACGAGCTTCAGAAGGTTGGACCCCCCAATATTCACCTAGCGGCTAAACACGAAACTTCTAACGCCTCGTTCTCATCATAGCTTCATGATACAGCACCTTTAGAAGGTTCCCTAGCAAGATTTAGAATCTGAAAACATGTGAGTCATGACACCGAGGCGTTAAAATAGCTCCTGCTCATACTACGAACTTCAGAAGGTTGGACCCCCCCATATTCCGGATGCGGCTAAACACGAAACTTCTAACGCCTCGTTCTCATCATAGCTTCATGATACAGCACCTTTAGAAGGTTCCCTAGCAAGATTTAGAATCTGAAAACATGTGAGTCATGACACCGAGGCGTTAAAATAGCTCCTGCTCATACTACGAACTTCAGAAGGTTGGACCCCCCATATTCCGGATGCGGCTAAACACGAAACTTCTAACGCCTCGTTCTCATCATAGCTTCATGATATAGCACCTTTAGAAGGTTCCCTAGCAAGATTTAGAATCTGAAAACATGTGAGTCATGACACCGAGGCGTTAAAATAGCTCCTGCTCATACTACGAACTTCAGAAGGTTGGACCCCCCCCCCATATTCCGGATGCGGCTAAACACGAAACTTCTAACGCCTCGTTCTCATCATAGCTTCATGATATAGCACCTTTAGAAGGTTCCCTAGCAAGATTTAGAATCTGAAAACATGTGAGTCATGACACCGAGGCGTTAAAATAGCTCCTGCTCATACTACGAGCTTCAGAAGGTTGGACCCCCCCATATTCCGGATGCGGCTAAACACGAAACTTCTAACGCCTCGTTCTCATCATAGCTTCATGATATAGCACCTTTGGAAGGTTCCCAAGCAAGATTTAGAATCTGAAAACATGTGAGTCATGACACCGAGGCGTTAAAATAGCTCCTGCTCATACTACGAGCTTCAGAAGGTTGGACCCCCCCATATTCCGGATGCGGCTAAACACGAAACTTCTAACGCCTCGTTCTCATCATAGCTTCATGATATAGCACCTTTGGAAGAGGTTCCCAAGCAAGATTTAGAATCTGAAAACATGTGAGTCATGACACCGAGGCGTTAAAATAGCTCCTGCTCATACTACGAACTTCAGAAGGTTGGACCCCCCCCCCATATTCCGGATGCGGCTAAACACGACACTTCTAAAGCCTCGTTCTCATCATAGCTTCATGATACAGCACCTTTAGAAGGTTCCCTAGCAAGATTTAGAATCTGAAAACATGTGAATCATGACACCGAGGCGTTAAAATAGCTCCTGCTCATACTACGAGCTTCAGAAGGTTGGACCCCCCAATATTCACCTAGCGGCTAAACACGAAACTTCTAACGCCTCGTTCTCATCATAGCTTCATGATACAGCACCTTTAGAAGGTTCCCTAGCAAGATTTAGAATCTGAAAACATGTGAGTCATGACACCGAGGCGTTAAAATAGCTCCTGCTCATACTACGAGCTTCAGAAGGTTGGACCCCCCCATATTCCGGATGCGGCTAAACACGAAACTTCTAACGCCTCGTTCTCATCATAGCTTCATGATACAGCACCTTTAGAAGGTTCCCTAGCAAGATTTAGAATCTGAAAACATGTGAGTCATGACACCGAGGCGTTAAAATAGCTCCTGCTCATACTACGAGCTTCAGAAGGTTGGACCCCCAATATTCACCTAGCGGCTAAACACGAAACTTCTAACGCCTCGTTCTCATCATAGCTTCATGATATAGCACCTTTAGAAGGTTCCCTAGCAAGATTTAGAATCTGAAAACATGTGAGTCATGACACCGACGCGTTAAAATAGCTCCTGCTCATACTACGAGCTTCAGAAGGTTGGACCCCCCCATATTCCGGATGCGGCTAAACACGACACTTCTAAAGCCTCGTTCTCATCATAGCTTCATGATACAGCACCTTTAGAAGGTTCCCTAGCAAGATTTAGAATCTGAAAACATGTGAATCATGACACCGAGGCGTTAAAATAGCTCCTGCTCATACTACGAGCTTCAGAAGGTTGGACCCCCAATATTCACCTAGCGGCTAAACACGAAACTTCTAACGCCTCGTTCTCATCATAGCTTCATGATACAGCACCTTTAGAAGGTTCCCTAGCAAGATTTAGAATCTGAAAACATGTGAGTCATGACACCGAGGCGTTAAAATAGCTCCTGCTCATACTACGAGCTTCAGAAGGTTGGACCCCCCATATTCCGGATGCGGCTAAACACGAAACTTCTAACGCCTCGTTCTCATCATAGCTTCATGATACAGCACCTTTAGAAGGTTCCCTAGCAAGATTTAGCATCTGAAAACATGTGAATCATGACACCGAGGCGTTAAAATAGCTCCTGCTCATACTACGAACTTCAGAAGGTTGGACCCCCCATATTCCGGATGCGGCTAAACACGAAACTTCTAACGCCTCGTTCTCATCATAGCTTCATGATACAGCACCTTTAGAAGGTTCCCTAGCAAGATTTAGCATCTGAAAACATGTGAATCATGACACCGAGGCGTTAAAATAGCTCCTGCTCATACTACGAACTTCAGAATGTTGGACCCCCCCATATTCCGGATGCGGCTAAACACGAAACTTCTAACGCCTCGTTCTCATCATAGCTTCATGATAGAGCACCTTTAGAAGGTTCCCTAGCAAGATTTAGAATCTGAAAACATGTGAATCATGACACCGAGGCGTTAAAATAGCTCCTGCTCATACTACGAGCTTCAGAAGGTTGGACCCCCCAATATTCACCTAGCGGCTAAACACGAAACTTCTAACGCCTCGTTCTCATCATAGCTTCATGATAGAGCACCTTTAGAAGGTTCCCTAGTAAGATTTAGAATCTGAAAACATGTGAGTCATGACACCGAGGCGTTAAAATAGCTCCTGCTCATACTACGAGCTTCAGAAGGTTGGACCCCCCATATTCCGGATGCGGCTAAAAAAGAAACTTCTAACGCCTCGTTCTCATCATAGCTTCATGATAGAGCACCTTTAGAAGGTTCCCTAGCAAGATTTAGAATCTGAAAACATGTGAATCATGACACCGAGGCGTTAAAATAGCTCCTGCTCATACTACGAGCTTCAGAAGGTTGGACCCCCCATATTCCGGATGCGGCTAAAAACGAAACTTCTTACGCCTCGTTCTCATCATAGCTTCATGATAGAGCACCTTTAGAAGGTTCCCTGGCAAGATTTAGAATCTGAAAACATGTGAATCATGACACCGAGGCGTTAAAATAGCTCCTGCTCATACTACGAGCTTCAGAAGGTTGGACCCCCCAATATTCACCTAGCGGCTAAACACGAAACTTCTAACGCCTCGTTCTCATCATAGCTTCATGATACAGCACCTTTAGAAGGTTCCCTAGCAAGATTTAGAATCTGAAAACATGTGAATCATGACACCGAGGCGTTAAAATAGCTCCTGCTCATACTACGAGCTTCAGAAGGTTGGACCCCCCCCATATTCCGGATGCGGCTAAACACGAAACTTCTAACGCCTCGTTCTCATCATAGCTTCATGATACAGCACCTTTAGAAGGTTCCCTAGCAAGATTTAGAATCTGAAAACATGTGAATCATGACACCGAGGCGTTAAAATAGCTCCTGCTCATACTACGAGCTTCAGAAGGTTGGACCCCCCCATATTCCGGATGCGGCTAAACACGAAACTTCTAACGCCTCGTTCTCATCATAGCTTCATGATACAGCACCTTTAGAAGGTTCCCTAGCAAGATTTAGAATCTGAAAACATGTGAGTCATGACACCGAGGCGTTAAAATAGCTCCTGCTCATACTACGAGCTTCAGAAGGTTGGACCCCCCCATATTCCGGATGCGGCTAAAAACGAAACTTCTAACGCCTCGTTCTCATCATAGCTTCATGATACAGCACCTTTAGAAGGTTCGCTAGCAAGATTTAGAATCTGAAAACATGTGAGTCATGACACCGAGGCGTTAAAATAGCTCCTGCTCATACTACGAGCTTCAGAAGGTTGGACCCCCCAATATTCACCTAGCGGCTAAACACGAAACTTCTAACGCCTCGTTCTCATCATAGCTTCATGATACAGCACCTTTAGAAGGTTCCCTAGCAAGATTTAGAATCTGAAAAACATGTGAGTCATGACACCGAGGCGTTAAAATAGCTCCTGCTCATACTACGAGCTTCAGAAGGTTGGACCCCCCATATTCCGGATGCGGCTAAACACGATACTTCTAACGCCTCGTTCTCATCATAGCTTCATGATACAGCACCTTTAGAAGGTTCCCTAGCAAGATTTAGCATCTGAAAACATGTGAATCATGACACCGAGGCGTTAAAATAGCTCCTGCTCATACTACGAACTTCAGAAGGTTGGACCCCCCATATTCCGGATGCGGCTAAACACGAAACTTCTAACGCCTCGTTCTCATCATAGCTTCATGATACAGCACCTTTAGAAGGTTCCCTAGCAAGATTTAGCATCTGAAAACATGTGAATCATGACACCGAGGCGTTAAAATAGCTCCTGCTCATACTACGAACTTCAGAATGTTGGACCCCCCCCCCATATTCCGGATGCGGCTAAACACGAAACTTCTAACGCCTCGTTCTCATCATAGCTTCATGATAGAGCACCTTTAGAAGGTTCCCTAGCAAGATTTAGAATCTGAAAACATGTGAATCATGACACCGAGGCGTTAAAATAGCTCCTGCTCATACTACGAGCTTCAGAAGGTTGGACCCCCAATATTCACCTAGCGGCTAAACACGAAACTTCTAACGCCTCGTTCTCATCATAGCTTCATGATAGAGCACCTTTAGAAGGTTCCCTAGCAAGATTTAGAATCTGAAAACATGTGAGTCATGACACCGAGGCGTTAAAATAGCTCCTGCTCATACTACGAGCTTCAGAAGGTTGGACCCCCCCATATTCCGGATGCGGCTAAAAACGAAACTTCTAACGCCTCGTTCTCATCATAGCTTCATGATAGAGCACCTTTAGAAGGTTCCCTAGCAAGATTTAGAATCTGAAAACATGTGAATCATGACACCGAGGCGTTAAAATAGCTCCTGCTCATACTACGAGCTTCAGAAGGTTGGACCCCCCCATATTCCGGATGCGGCTAAAAACGAAACTTCTAACGCCTCGTTCTCATCATAGCTTCATGATAGAGCACCTTTAGAAGGTTCCCTAGCAAGATTTAGAATCTGAAAACATGTGAATCATGACACCGAGGCGTTAAAATAGCTCCTGCTCATACTACGAGCTTCAGAAGGTTGGACCCCCCAATATTCACCTAGCGGCTAAACACGAAACTTCTAACGCCTCGTTCTCATCATAGCTTCATGATACAGCACCTTTAGAAGGTTCCCTAGCAAGATTTAGAATCTGAAAACATGTGAATCATGACACCGAGGCGTTAAAATAGCTCCTGCTCATACTACGAGCTTCAGAAGGTTGGACCCCCCAATATTCACCTAGCGGCTAAACACGAAATTTCTAACGCCTCGTTCTCATAATAGCTTCATGATACAGCACCTTTAGAAGGTTCCCTAGCAAGATTTAGAATCTGAAAACATGTGAATCATGACACCGAGGCGTTAAAATAGCTCCTGCTCATACTAAGAGCTTCAGAAGGTTGGACCCCCCCCCATATTCCGGATGCGGCTAAACACGAAACTTCTAACGCCTCGTTCTCATCATAGCTTCATGATAGAGCACCTTTAGAAGGTTCCCTAGCAAGATTTAGAATCTGAAAACATGTGAATCATGACACCGAGGCGTTAAAATAGCTCCTGCTCATACTACGAGCTTCAGAAGGTTGGACCCCCAATATTCACCTAGCGGCTAAACACGAAACTTCTAACGCCTCGTTCTCATCATAGCTTCATGATAGAGCACCTTTAGAAGGTTCCCTAGCAAGATTTAGAATCTGAAAACATGTGAGTCATGACACCGAGGCGTTAAAATAGCTCCTGCTCATACTACGAGCTTCAGAAGGTTGGACCCCCATATTCCGGATGCGGCTAAAAACGAAACTTCTAACGCCTCGTTCTCATCACAGCTTCATGATACAGCACCTTTAGAAGGTTCCCTAGCAAGATTTAGAATCTGAAAACATGTGAATCATGACACCGAGGCGTTAAAATAGCTCCTGCTCATACTACGAGCTTCAGAAGGTTGGACCCCCCATATTCCGGATGCGGCTAAAAACGAAACTTCTAACGCCTCGTTCTCATCATAGCTTCATGATACAGCACCTTTAGAAGGTTCCCTAGCAAGATTTAGAATCTGAAAACATGTGAATCATGACACCGAGGCGTTAAAATAGCTCCTGCTCATACTACGAGCTTCAGAAGGTTGGACCCCCCATATTCCGGATGCGGCTAAACACGAAACTTCTAACGCCTCGTTCTCATCATAGCTTCATGATACAGCACCTTTAGAAGGTTCCCTAGCAAGATTTAGAATCTGAAAACATGTGAATCATGACACCGAGGCGTTAAAAAAGCTCCTGCTCATACTACGAGCTTCAGAAGGTTGGACCCCCCCATATTCCGGATGCGGCTAAACACGAAACTTCTAACGCCTCGTTCTCATCATAGCTTCATGATACAGCACCTTTAGAAGGTTCCCTAGCAAGATTTAGAATCTGAAAACATGTGAATCATGACACCGAGGCGTTAAAATAGCTCCTGCTCATACTACGAGCTTCAGAAGGTTGGACCCCCATATTCCGGATGCGGCTAAACACGAAACTTCTAACGCCTCGTTCTCATCATAGCTTCATGATACAGCACCTTTAGAAGGTTCCCTAGCAAGATTTAGAATCTGAAAACATGTGAATCATGACACCGAGGCGTTAAAATAGCTCCTGCTCATACTACGAGCTTCAGAAGGTTGGACCCCCATATTCCGGATGCGGCTAAACACGAAACTTCTAACGCCTCGTTCTCATCATAGCTTCATGATACAGCACCTTTAGAAGGTTCCCTAGCAAGATTTAGAATCTGAAAACATGTGAGTCATGACACCGAGGCGTTAAAATAGCTCCTGCTCATACTACGAGCTTCAGAAGGTTGGACCCCCAATATTCACCTAGCGGCTAAACACGAAACTTCTAACGCCTCGTTCTCATCATAGCTTCATGATACAGCACCTTTAGAAGGTTCCCTAGCAAGATTTAGAATCTGAAAACATGTGAGTCATGACACCGAGGCGTTAAAATAGCTCCTGCTCATACTACGAGCTTCAGAAGGTTGGACCCCGATATTCACCTAGCGGCTAAACACGAAACTTCTAACGCCTCGTTCTCATCATAGCTTCATGATAAAGCACCTTTAGAAGGTTCCTAGCAACATTTAGAATCCTGAAAACATGTGAATCATGACACCGAGGCGTTAAAATAGCTCCCTGCTCATACTACGAGCTTCAGAAGGTTGGACCCCCGATATTCACCTAGCGGCTAAACACGAGGTTAACGCCTAACTCGTTCTCATCATAGCTTCATGATACAGCACCTTTAGAAGGTTCCCTAGCAAGATTTAGAATCTGAAAACATGTGAATCATGACACCGAGGCGTTAAAATAGCTCCTGCTCATACTACGAGCTTCAGAAGGTTGGACCCCCAATATTCACCTAGCGGCTAAACCAAATTCCTAACGCCTCGTTCTCATCATAGCTTCATGATACAGCACCTTTAGAAGGTTCCCTAGCAAGATTTAGAATCTGAAAACATGTGAATCATGACACCGAGGCGTTAAAATAGCTCCTGCTCATACTACGAGCTTCAGAAGGTTGGACCCCCCAATATTCACCTAGCGGCTAAACACGAAACTTCTAACGCCTCGTTCTCATCATAGCTTCATGATACAGCACCTTTAGAAGGTTCCCTAGCAAGATTTAGAATCTGAAAACATGTGAATCATGACACCGAGGCGTTAAAATAGCTCCCTGCTCATACTACGAGCTTCAGAAGGTTGGACCCCCAATATTCACCTAGCGGCTAAACACGAAACTTCCTAACGCCTCGTTCTCATCATAGCTTCATGATACAGCACCTTTAGAAGGTTCCCTAGCAAGATTTAGAATCTGGAAAACATGCGAATCATGACACCGAGGCGTTAAAATAGCTCCTGCTCATACTACGAGCTTCAGAAAGGTTGGACCCCCAATATTCACCTAGCGGCTAAACACGAAACTTCTAACGCCTCGTTCTCATCATAGCTTCATGATACAGCACCTTTAAGAAGGTTCCCTAGCAAGATTTAGAATCTGAAAACATGTGAATCATGACACCGAGGCGTTAAAATAGCTCCTGCTCATACTACGAGCTTCAGAAGGTTGGACCCCCCATATTCCGGATGCGGCTAAACACGAAACTTCTAACGCCTCGTTCTCATCATAGCTTCATGATACAGCACCTTTAGAAGGTTCCTAGCAAGATTTAGAATCTGAAAACATGTGAATGATGACACCGAGGCGTTAAAATAGCTCCTGCTCATACTACGAGCTTCAGAAGGTTGGACCCCCCGATATTCACCTAGCGGCTAAACACGAAACTTCTAACGCCTCGTTCTCATCATAGCCTTCATGATACAGCACCTTTAGAAGGTTCCCTATAGCAAGATTTAGAATCTGAAAACATGCGAATCATGACACCGAGGCGTTAAAATAGCTCCTGCTCATACTACGAGCTTCAGAAGGTTGGACCCCAATATTCACCTGTGGCTAAACACTGAAACTTCTAACGCCTCGTTCTCATCATTAGCTTCATGATACAGCACCTTTAGAAGGTTCCCTAGCAAGATTTAGAATCTGAAAACATGTGAATCATGACACCGAGGCGTTAAAATAGCTCCTGCTCATA